>JALPQI010014558.1:0-21387 GCA_025490895.1 Thaumatotibia leucotreta
GGGATGGAAAGTAAGTCCGCGTTAAAAACGCAGCGTCAGCTTATGGTAAGCACACAGTGCCTGAAAGTATCCTTTCCCTCTCTAGTACGTTTTGTAGATACCTACTAGGTTCAAGAAGTACCTACCTACCTACCTTCAAAAATTTATAATAATACATTCTGTTGCAATGCTATCAGACAAACATCTACAGCTAGGAAAACAGCCACTATCAACCATTTGACCATTGTCGTCGGCTATACTAAATAGGTGGCCAAGAAACAAATACCTACATTCCCGTGAGGTTGGAATACAGAGTCCGTCTAGAAGGTTTTTAAATGTTTCAGAGCGGTCGATAATAGTACATTGTGCATCTAGGGAGGTAAGTACAGTATCACTAACGAGAGTGTTAGAAGCCCGACGCCGTAGGCGGAGGGCTTTTGATGACTCGAGTTAGTAGGTATGCCTCTTACCGATTGTGATGGTTACAATGTTTTTTATAACACTTGCGGACAAAGAATATGTTATGAGACAAAATATTGGTATTCCCTAAGGAATTTCACTTTTCTATTACTCCCACTATGCATGCAAGCAATGGCGCGCTTAGAAAGCAAATGTGATGAAAAAATGTTGAAACCGCGTAAAATAGTAGGTATTAGCTACTCTAACAATGCCTAGGCAGTAGGTACTTCTGATACATGAACTAAACTCTAGGGGGTCTAACTACTCTGCATCCTAATACTCCTGAAACCTCTCTGACAACGGAAATACAGCAACTTGTATATGGTATAAAGCATCCGAAAATTGAGCATCCAGCTGTTCGCCTGTGTCTGGAAAATCTTCGTTGCGTTTGTATTTAAGTAAGTACTCGTACCTAACCTACTTTTAATTGATATCGGACAATCTATTAGCATCTTATGGGATGGTAGGCGAAAATGTAGGTAAACTTAGACAGGATAACACTATCCTTACATATTATGTAATATACAATGTTAGTTGGAGATTAACATAGTAAGTATGTAGGCTAACATTTAGTAATATTAAATGTTACTCCAACAAGGTCTAAGATCCAAATGTCCGATAAACTACTAGTACATCATCAGTCATCGTAGTTGGTAATAAAGCAAGTCGGCAAATGTCCATCAGATCATTCAATTTGGTCTACAACTACGTGTCTAATGTATATATTTCTTCAATCTTCTAACTCCATAGAACTACCCAAAATACCTACACATTTTATTACGTTTATTATACTTGAGGCCCTAGCACATCTTGTACAACAATATTGGCAGCAATTTGTGACCTGCTCGCAATTTCTCATCTCTTTTGAATCAATGTAATCAAAAAGGGACGGGTAGCCGCGACAAGGTTCCTGTCATGCACGATATGTGCTAGTGCCGTTGATCAAGTATAATAATATGAATTTCTTAGGTCAATCTATACTCGTAATTATATTGCCACATTGTTCCTAGCGAATAGAGACCCGCTGCGGTAAATACTAGTGTTTTGGGACATAAGTAACTATCTTTGATAACTATTTTATTTACCAGTAAGTAGCTGTACCTACCTAAAAATATAATACTCTAAAGGGTTGTACATAACGGCGACGGATAGGTATTATCCTAAGAGTACGGGAATAACTTCTACAGCTTTTGTTATATCTGTACAGTTAAAAGTAGGGATTTTAATACCAAACCAACAGTTGGTTTTGCTTTACAAATATACAATACAATATAAAGTCATTTCC
Organism: Thaumatotibia leucotreta; assembly: GCA_025490895.1. Taxonomy (NCBI): domain Eukaryota; kingdom Metazoa; phylum Arthropoda; class Insecta; order Lepidoptera; family Tortricidae; genus Thaumatotibia; species Thaumatotibia leucotreta. The sequence goes on from JALPQI010014558.1 coordinate 1,724, forward strand.
TAATTGGCGCCCTCTAGTTAGAACTTAGACCATTTAGAAAAGCTATTCTTTTAACTGGCGCCATCTAGTTTATTAAAGAGTAATGATTGTATAACTGACATTGGGTACTGACGGGAGGTGTAGTAGTGTGCGTTACAGGGTAAAATTACATAAATTTCTAGTTTTTGCATTATTGCGATTTAGAAGAACAGTATTTTGTGCAGGTTGCTATCAATTTGTACATTAGATTTTTTTGCTCCTATCGCGTATCTCAAAACATGTTAACTCTGATCCTCGGTTTAGCAGAAAATGACGAAAATATGGTGTTTGTGCAATTGTAGCGCCATCTTTTAGCAGATAAGCGGCAGGGATAGGGTCGAATCCACCTTAAAGAAGTTGTGTGCGTATTATCGTCCACTACCACCTGGAATAAGTTAATTTGCTTAATATTGCGCGTTTATTGCAAGAACTGTTTGAGTTGTAGGCACCTAATAATGTTTTTGCGCAATATATTGATATCTAAGCGTATACTCACGACGCTTTCAAGCGATCTGACTATACTTCAAATACGATCGCAGTTTTGTTTCGCTCATACTGAAAATTTACGTGAATCAGCAGTGGAATTTAATTTATGTCGATAACGAGACTGTCGAGATAAAACATAACGATAAAAGTAACACAATACTTTACTCTTTCCTGGCGTCATCAATATCAATTTATTTTGGGCGTATTGTGAAAAGGTAAAATACATTTGATTTCAATGCTGTCGCACATAACACAGGATGTACATAATCTAAGATGTAACCAAAAGTAAAAAGACATTGTCGAAGATTAAAAAATAGCAATAAAAACATTTTTTGTTTAAAATGATATTGAAAATATTTTAGATTTATATGATCAATGAAATTTAGATATTGTATTAATTTATAGTGTATTATTTAAGTACATTTCAAAATCTCCCATGTCAAATAGTAGATAGGTTACTACTCTAACATTGTCCCATAAACTTTGTTATAGGTATTAACTGTAAGGGCTTATGTGTGCTGAATTTTGGCTAAATACTGTGCTAGAAATAAATATCCGGATTATCGTAACAATATACATATTTGTTTTGAACCTTCTGGACGACATATAAAGTGTTGAAAAGTAAACTCAATATGTTAAAGAACGCTTTTTCCGAGCGTCAGAAAACCTCACCGCAGCCTGTTATAAATTTAATGAAGTTTACGTTCCAGGTTCCAAGCTACCATGCGGTTTGCGTACAAAGACACCTGCTCTTGACTTACTTAATTCCAACATGTTAAAGCAATTAATTACCGCTTGAAATAGCTTGTTGTTAGCGCTTTTGCAGCGCCATTGCGGGCCGCTCCCGCTAGCCGCATGTGGGTCTAGACTGCAAGATTGAGATTTATAGGTACGTGGAAATTGCAACGGTAGCTACTTTACGGACGTGTTCGCCTCGCCCCTTTGTAGTTTGCTGGGTTTGAAATAGGCAAAGAGAGTTGTAGTTTGAATGATTGATACGATCTAATCTTCGTTATAAATAGAGATGTGGTATCAAAGGATAATCTTACATGAGTCGACTTTCATCCCACGGTAAGCTCAACTCAGACTTGTGTTGCAGGCATTAACACTACTAAAGTAACTATGTATCAGATTATATTAGAAACACTATGACTATGACTAAGGAACAAATAAATGTTTATGATAAACATGAAAAGATCTCCAGCTTCGTAGGCAAGTTCTCTAGTCACTGCTGTAGGCAATCAGATGTGGACATTTATTTCCAAAATGTAGGTTTTTTTTTTCTTGCTTTGCGGTGTTCAAAGCTATATTTAAATATTATAAAAATTTATAAATTAAACTTAAAATGTATTACTCAGGTAATATATCAAAATAAACTACTACAACACAAGAAGCATATCACCCTTATATTTACATGTTATTAAAGCCACATTATGCCCGCTTGCTGTTCCAAGTTTAAAAGTATCTACATAAGCGGGAAACTTTTTTTATGAGAGGTCGCAATAAAACACAGTTATAGTAGTTTTATGAGAGGATTCTGTGTTTTATAGTTATCAGCCGCTATGGCGAATGTTGCAATGGGAGACTACTTACGTATACTTTTTTTATACTAAATCATACTCATTACAGGAAAATTGTGATAACGATTAATCGAATTTCATAATTATTACGCTCGAGTACGTAAAATATATATTGTAAAATGTTTAATTGGAGTATAGCCTCATAACCTTCTAATATTAACAACTTTTTCAGATATTTTTATCTTTCTGAATATTTAATTTGTATTTAAGTAATGCGTGATGTGATAAAAGACAATTTTGCATCAAGCGAGTAATTTTTGTTTGCATATTTGTTCACCTAGTCAAAAAAGTCGGATCAAAGTTAAATCTAGTTTGTAGCAAGCGTCAATTTAAAATTTATCGAAATCGAGATAAATCCGTCGTTATACTAATCGAAATGGAGAGAAATCCATTTGCAATTTTCTGTAGCTCCACCCTGTCATTTTATTGGTTGAGCTTCGACTGCAGACAGCTTTTAGGAGATTCCATTTTAAATTTAATTTACTACTGCGCTTGAAATCCCCTTCAAAACTCGATTTATCGGTAAATAAGCATGTTAAGAGTATTACGATATCGAAGATTGCTGGCTTGAAATCAAAATGGTCATAAAAATACTTTAAATAATTATAATTAACAAATATTTTTAAAATCTACAGTTTCTTCACAGTTAAGTACTTATTTTTTCTTGCAATATAATGTATCAAATAAATGACTAACAGCTTAAAAAAGTGCTTTGCATAGTAAACACTGTGTACGTAGGTATGTTTTCCATAAATACATCGGTGAGTGATTGACATTATGCAATATAAAAAAATCTTCTGGTTTTTTTTTCAAGGTTAAGAAAGCGTTATAACAACATGCCGCAATTTTAAAAGAAACCTATTTTAATTTAAGTTTACTTAGCTGTCCTCCAAAATAATCTTAGCGATAAAGTGTAATTTTTAAATTCTTATCTTAGGCAATAGGTATTGTAGGTAAATACATATCAGCAGAAATTATGTGGAATTACCTATGCTGTGCGAAAGTAAACAGAGTAGCTAATATACCAAAACCTTCGCCAGATGCCTTGTTAAGTAATAACAAAACAGACAGACGCACCAAAAAAAATGTATTAAACTTTTTTTGCAATATTGAGGATAATAAATAAAGAATCCGCGTAAAAAGTTTTCCCCGCCGAGACTGAACATGAATACTTTAAGGAAATTCGTGAATTTGGATCAATCTCATTAGACCTGACGACACTTGGCAAACTTGGCAACATTTTTATGTATTCTAAAGTGTTCGGGTAAGTGTCGGATTTTTACAAAATTAAACACATTGCAGCTTGATAAATGTTTTGCGGAACATTTTTGTAGCACTATTTAACACTTTTTATCGCTACTCGTAGTGTCTGTTTTGGAGAGTTTTTCGGTGACATAGTTACGTTTATAGTTGTATCATGTTATTCCTTGCTGGCATTAAAACGAGTTTTAATATAATGTGTTAGTGCAAACTATTTTTCTAAGTCTGCTAAGGTCACGACTCTTAAGACAGACCTCATGTGTTTTTAATAAAGTCCATTTTAAACACCTTGACAACCATGACAGTTTAAGTAGAGTGTGACTATTGAAATTTTACCTATATTTTTGGCGGGCCGCAAAAAATTGCCTCGGTTGAAAATGGGTCACTTTATGCCCTTGCTGTACAATCTACTATTTTGATGCTACAATATATTTTTGATTTTCTGTGTGTTTTGTGAATTAGGTTAAAAATATACGTTTTCACTTCTCATGCTCAAAAAGTGCCCCTTCATGTCGCGCGTCAGATGACTTAAAATCGCATTTTATGTTCTACACCATAAAAGATTTTTTTTTTCTAAGGCTAAGTTAATCGGTCCCAACAGCCAAATAGTTAAAACATATTGCACAATTTTACTTGTGTGAAATTATTGATTTGGCAGAAATCCGAGCATCTAAAACTCTGATGACAGTTTGAAAATAAAAATAAAACAAATGGGCGGGTATTGGCTACATATTTTATTCTTTCGCTTTACGACAACTTCGTTGTGTAAATTGCAGTGGAAAATGTGTTTTACTTTCCTCGCAAACGAAGTGAAAAGCAGAGTGTACAACAAGGGCATAAAAAATGACCATTTTTACCCTCGTCTACTATTTTGACTCGTATACAAAAAATTGCTTCGGGTGAAAATTTGTCACTTTATGCCCTTGTTGTACAATCTACTATTAGGTGCCGTACACTCTGTTAAAAATAACGAAAAACACTTGATTATGTTTACACTTCCTCACAATAAACGATTATACCAAGGTGAGAAATATAGTGCAGTCTAAATAACATAATTTAAATCATAAATTGTATATCATTATTCTCTTTGCAAAACATGCTCTTTTGTGGTTCATTAATTCAGCACATTAACAAATTTCTGGGATCATGTGAAAACTTAAACATAATTATCAAAATATTAACACCTATCCAACATCTATCTACAATATTGCTTATTTTTGAATCAAGGACAATAAAATTAATGATACCACAAGGAAATAACTGTCAACAAAATTTGGTTTGTCAAAATCTATGTCTTATTATATAGGTCCTACTGTAGATAGGTATATACATTCAACCATTAAATTATTCCGGTAGTGATTTAGTTTTGCTAAAAAAGAATCTACTTGTGTTCAGCCACCAAATATAATATATATTTGCTTTGATGTACATTTTCGGTAAATTTAACACGATTTTCATCATGAGTGGTCCAAGTTAGACGACAAGCTCTTGACCGCCTTATTAATCAAGAGCATAAAAATTTACGTGTGCTTTTTAATTTACATCAAGACAATCTCTTATAACTTAAGGCTAACACAAGACACAAATCAAAATAATTTTATATAATAATTTGATTTATTCCACAAAAATATGTAAATTGATGGCAGCACCATCTCTCAGGCTATACTATAATCCCGAACGGGATTCATTTAAGAGGCGGCTAAAACGAATTGCTTACCCGTTAGAGTATTGTCAAAGGTGCCTAGCCGAGACATTCGACTCGTGTTCGTTAAGTCCAAGTAGCCGAGTAATATAAGCATCAGCTGCGATAGCTGAGGATGTAGGTTCAAATGCCACTTTCGACGTTGGTAAACTCGGTATTGTTTCTTTGGTATATGACATATTTGTAATTTGTATACATACGAGTAGCAGTGTTACTACTTAAACACACAGAAATAAAATTTAATAAAAGAATTTGATTTTTTCCACAAAAAGTAACAAAAGTTTAAAAATTTTCAATGTCCTATTAAAAAAAAATCAGTGCTTATATTCGACGTGGAATCGTTCCAATGCTATCAACATACGCTACTGAATAGACGAACAAATCCTTTATTAAAGTATACTTAGTAATATGTGCGTAGTATACATACTATACTAGTCATGATGATTATTTGGTAATCGCCATTTATCTCAACGGGCTATCAATTTTATGCTAGAATAAAAATACTTCTTATTGGCACTGCGTATTTCGAGGTCGATACTTATAAATAAATACACTAGAAAAGAGAGCCTTTATTTTATTTAATCAAAAAATTTTTTTAAGTTATTTTAATTATTAATGATGAATTGTATTCAGTACTTATGTACGTATTCTGAAAAGATACTGTTGTATACGACATACTCATAACACAAACATATATAATGTATTTTGTGCTGACTCAATCAGAATTGTGATTCTGGACAAAATTAGGCTATAATACACACAACAATATTAAACAGTTTTATTGACGCTTTTATTTGAAAAAAATATTTACGATTCAGAATGGCTCTGTACGGTATCAGGTTTTAGGGTATAACAAGTCAAATTCAGTCAAGGAAAAAAGCTATCTAATGCTTACGACATGAACACAATTTCCTTATAGGTACTGCACTGTCAGAAAACCAGAAATTCAATAAACATAAAAATGAAATGTAATAAAGCCGCGTATCAGTCAGGAGCAGGCGAGGCAATATTCTTTTTGACCCTCGCAATAACGCCGTAAGTGACATAAAATGTATTTTTATTTTACGCGTGTTTTATAATTTTTGTAAGCTGCCAAGTTTATCCTTTAGCAGGAAATGTTTTGGCGCTTGGGATCTTCAGCTTTTTCTATGGAAACTCTCCGGCTTCCAATGATACGAACTAGGGGCGAGTGATGTATATCGATAATATTAGATGTTCAAGAGATTCTCTGGAGAAATCGCCTTGCAAATATATGAAAGGGTATTTCTCGAATGGATACTTACCGTGCATTATTGAAACGTCAAGGGCGATTTACAAACAGAGGAGTTTAGTGTAGCTTATGAATTTCACATTAAATATGCATAGTATGCTTCAATTGAAGTGATATTAAATAGATATTTGGTTACTTTGAGATCATTAACTTTTTAACTCAAATTATTATTATTTACCAGCCTTATTAAAGTGAAATATTGAATTAAGCAATGGATTTTTTTTGTTATAGGCTGAACTGGTGGCAGTTGAAGGCAAGGAGATTGAAACCCACTACGTTCTAGCCCGAGAAAGGATTCGTCGGTGGAACTCTACCTCCAAGTGTTATCTTCTCGTAGAAAATCTACCAACACCTCTTCAGGTTAGTAGTAACGTTAATTTTAATTTATTTGAGTAGATTTTGTAATCTCTGTGCCATTAGTATGAATTACTGTTATTAATTAAATTTTGTGTAGGTAACGTAATGAGAAAAAAAACTTAAATATGATCGTGGCCCTAAACGTGACTCATGACTTGTGGGTTTATGCGTTATTCCAGTCGTAATGTCAGTTACTACCAGTTCTTTCGTACATACATTAATGAGTGAATACAAAAGAACAAGATACTTGATATTTCTTATTATGTAATACTACGACCAAGAATATTCGGTTACCGTGATAGTTATTCACGAAATACGAGTAAAACTATAATAACCCCGGTCACTTATTGTAGCCTACGAACCCTATGAAATGTTCGAATAGACATATTAATAAGACCGAAAAGGACAAACAATACTTAGCGTCTTGCTAAGTTAGGAGACGATTATGAATAAGGGGTATCTGTAGTTTTGTCAGCCGCCGTAGTGACCCTGCCTACGAAGGTGGAGGTTAGGTACTGGCTCAAATCCCGGCGAGAACATTATTTGTGTATTTTGTTTATCACAAATATTTTAGTGGTGGCTGTCTATGTACTACTTAAGTATCTATATGTATATATCTCTTATATTTATCGGTATTTGATACCTACATCACAAGCCTATTCGGTTTACCGTGTGCCTAAGTCGATTTGCGTAAGATGTCCCAAACACATTTATTATTTCAGTACGCAAAAGTTCAAAGTCCCAACGAAATAATGTAAACTATACGCCAACCATGATATTGATGAACAGGCGGGCGGCGTGGCGAGCGCGAGCGTGTGGTCGTCGTGCGGTTGCCGCCAGCGGCTGTTAGCGGCCGTGACGACCGGCGGGCGCGCCGTGCACTGGGCGGCCGTGCCTCCGCGCGATGCTGCCAATAACGCCGACCTCTGTCGATTCAACTACACGTAAGTTTATTTAGAATATAGTAGAACCCGTACACAGTTTTGATCGGCTCTCTTGCTTTTACTGTGTCACGCGCTTGCCGTATAAAGTTACGCACAACACAGCAGGCGCTTGGTCGTTGTGCGGTTGCCGCCAGCGGCTGTTAGCGGCCGTGACGACCGGCGGGCGCGCCGTGCACTGGGCGGCCGTGCCTCCGCACGATGCTGCCAATAACGCCGACCTCTGCCGATTCAACTACACGTAAGTTTATTTAGAATATAGTAGAACCCCTACAAAGTTCTGATCGACTCTCTTGCTTTTACTGTGTCACGCGCTTGCTGTATAAAGTTACGCATTACACAGCAGGCGTTTGGTCGTTGTGCGAATGCTGTCAGTTGTAGTTAGCGGCCGTGACGACCGGCGGGCGCGCCGTGCACTGGGCGGCCGTGTCTCCGCACGATGCTGCCAATAACGCCGACCTCTGCCGATTCAACTACACGTAAGTTTATTTAGAATATAGTAGAACCCGTACGAAGTTCTGATCGACTCTCTTGCTTTTACTGTGTCACGCGCTTGCCGTATAAAGTTACGCACAACACAGCAGGCGCTTGATCGTTGTGCAGTTGCTGTCAGTGGTAGTCAGCGGCCGTGCCTCCGCGCTATGCTGCCAATAACGCCGACCTCTGCCGATTCAACTACACGTAAGTTTATTTAGAATATAGTAGAACCCCTATAAAGTTCTGATCGACTCTCTTGCTTTTACTGTGTCACGCGCTTGCTGTATAAAGTTACGCATTACACAGCAGGCGTTTGGTCGTTGTGCGGTTGCTGGCAGTGGTAGTCAGCGGCCGTGCCTCCACGCAATGCTGCCAATAACGCCGACCTCTGCCGATTCAACTACACGTAAATTTATTTAGAATATAGCACAACCCGTACACAGTTTTGATCGGCTCTCTAGCTTTTACTGTGTCATGCGCTTGGCGTATAAAGTTACGCACAACACAGCAGGCGCTTGGTCGTTGTGCGGTTGCTGTCAGTGGTAGTTAGCGGCCGTGACGACCGGCGGGCATTGGGTGGCCGTGCCTCCGCAATATGCTGCCAATAACGCCGACCTCAGCCGATTTGACTACATGTAAGTTTATTTAGAATATAGTTGAATCTGCTGACAGTACTGATTGACTCTCTATTAGCTTTTACTGTGTCACATGCTTGCTGTATAAAGTTACGCATTACACAGCAGGCGTTTGGTCGTTGTGCGAATGCTGTCAGTTGTAGTTAGCGGCCGTGACGACCGGCGGGCGCGCCGTGCACTGGGCGGCCGTGCCTCCGCGCGATGCTGCCAATAACGCCGACCTCTGCCGATTCAACTACACGTAAGTTTACTTAGAATATAGTAGAACTCGTTGACAGTAGGTACTGACTGATTCTCTAGATGTTACTGTGTCACGCGCTTGCCGTATAAAGTTACGCACAACACAGCAGGCGCTTGGTCGTTGTGCGGTTGCTGTCAGTGGTAGTCAGCGGCCGTGACGACCGGCGGGCGCGCCGTGCACTGGGCGGCCGTGCCTCCGCGCGATGCTGCCAATAACGCCGACCTCTGCCGATTCAACTACACGTAAGTTTATTTAGAATACAGAGTGGCCCATTCGAATCGGTCAGTATGGAAAAGTCTGAAACTATAAGGCATACGAAGATTTGTTCTTAGGAACTATATCACCGATTTTGATAAAAAGAAAAACTGCATACCTACATACATTTGAAAAAAAAACTGTACCCAGCTAGGGAATCGAACCCGATTGTTTTGAAAAAAAAACTTACACTATTTTTATTTAGATATCGTTTGTGTAAGTCTTAAGCTGTAAATGTCTCTAAGGAACATGATGTCTAAAATGAAAGGAATTCATTGCTTTCATATACTTAAATTTATTTTACTAGGTGTTTGTTGTGTTAATCTTAAGATTTTTTTTTTATATTTATCAACGTAGTTTTCATTATTTTTAAAATCGATGACATGGTTCCTAAGAACAAATATTCGTATGTCTTATAGTTTCAGACTTTCCCATACGGACCGATTTGAATGGGCCACCCGGTATAGTAGAACCCGTACAAAGTTCCGATCGACTCTATTGCTTTTACTGTGTCACGCGCTTGCCGTATAAAGTTATGCACAACACAGCAGGCGCTTGGTCCTTGTGCGGTTGCTGTCAGTGGTAGTCAGCGGCCGTGCCTCCACACAATGCTGCCAATAACGCAGACCTCTACAGAATCAACTACACGTGAGTTTATTTAGAATATAGTAGAACCTGTACAAAGTTCTGATCGACTCTCTTGCTTTTACTTTGTCAAGCGCTTGCCGTATAAAGTTACGCACAACACAGCAAGCGCTTGGTTGTTGTGCGGTTGCTGTCAGTGGTAGTCAGCGGCCGTGACGACCGGCGGGCACTGGGCGGCCGTGCCTCCCCGCGATGCTGCCAATAACGTAGACCTCTACAGAATCAACTACACGTGAGTTTATTTAGAATATATTACAGCCCTTTGACATTACTTGACTCTCTAGCTTTTACTATGTCACGCGCTTGTCGTATAAAGTTACGCACAACACAGCAGGCGCTTGGTCGTTGTGCGGTTGCCGCCAGCGGCTGTTAGCGGCCGTGACGACCGGCGGGCGCGCCGTGCACTGGGCGGCCGTGCCTCCGCGCGATGCTGCCAATAACGCCGACCTCTGCCGATTCAACTACACGTAAGTTTATTTAGAATATAGTACAATCCGTACAAAGTTTTGATCGGCTCTCTAGCTTTTACTGTGTCATGCGCTTGGCGTATAAAGTTACGCACAACACAGCAGGCGCTTGGTCGTTGTGCGGTTGCTGTCAGTGGTAGTCAGCGGCCGTGACGACCGGCGGGCACTGGGCGGCCGTGCCTCCGCGCTATGCTGCCAATAACGCAGACCTCTGCCGATTTAACTATATGTAAGTTTATTTAGAATATAGTTGCTATATTTATTTCTAGCAAAATCTTTGTATGAAAGAGCGAATACCTCCTAACACAAGTTTTTAACTTAAAAGGAGGATTCAACACCTTATGTATCAATTTGTTGGAAATAAATGAATTTGAATTTGAATTTGAATTTGAGTTGCATCTGCTGACAGTACTGACTGACTCTCTAGCTTTTACTGTGTCACGTGTTTGGTGTATGTTACGCACGACACAGCAGGCATTTGGTCGTTTTGTGGTTGCCGTCAGTGTTAGTCAGCGGCCGTGATGAACGGCGGATGTCCCGTAGTGCCTCTACGTGATCGTAGAACTTACTGACGCTCACTCCAGCTCTTACGGTGTCGCGCGCTCGTAAAGAAGTCTTATCACGCTCACACTTACGATTCGGCCACGGACACGCGCAAAATACGGCGCGGCAAGCGTTTTTCCTAGTCATTGCGTGTGTTCCCAACTAACCAGCGGACGTTGCGTGTGGCGACCGCGCAATGAATAGAGAAAACGCTTGCCGCACCGCAATTCGCTTGAGTTCGTGGCCGAACCGTTATGCATTGGAGCAAGCATAATGGACTATTTTTTACCGAGTAAACATTTAACGCAAACGTTACTTGCCAACTGGGTCTTTCTTACATAGTTTGACAGGTGTATCATGACCTCGTTCGAAAGTTTATAAGGGCTTCCATGAAGTCCAACATTTTGATACTTATTTCTAAACTAACTCGAGCTTTTTGTTCGTTTAAAGATATTGAAAATTGGGTAACGTTCTTTACATGGCTGTAACAATTGACAAGACTATGTGAAAAATAGCCAACTCGTGGTAAGCACACTGGATAACAGATTTGCCTTTGCATAGTTCTGTTACTCAAAAAAAGCGGAAAAGTTGGTATTTCCATGGATTATCTTTGCCGACGACCCTAGTAATAAGAAACGAATACTAAAAAAAAAAACAAAGCGCTTGTGTGTGAGTTTGAATTAGACTACTTCGAATCGTAAAATCACAGTCACAGTATTATAATTACGCGTGTATAAAGCGTTTCTGAGAAAATACGATACTGTGATTCTGGTAAAATACGATAACTTATTTAGCATTATGGTAAAATATATCGTTTTATTTTCTGTGACTTCAAATTGAGAATATCTGCTTCGATAAATTAATTTCCATTCAAAAATTTTACGAAAATCACTGTTCATGCATTCAAATAGCTATATTGATATTCATTTCAGATACGATTATTTTTTTCCGGGTGTAGGTACTTCTCCGAATAAATTTCCAACCAGACATTTAAATAATTGCCCAACTTTCCTCACTTAAAGAACATAAATGTCCAAAACATGCTAAACAACTTTTATCTCTTACGAAAAGTGAATAAATAATCCGCGAATTTGGAAACTAGCAAGTCATTATAAACTTTTAAATGGCGCTTACTAGCTGATAATAATTAGTTTGCAAAAACCATTAGCCTCTAGCAGAGCTTGCATAAAAATGAGTTTATAAACCAAGTTAATTGCTATTAAATTACCTTTTTAATTATCTGCTATGGACAGAACATAATGCCCTGGACATAATACAATACAATTTATGACTTTTCATTACTCTTAAGCAGAATCATAATATTAAGAAAAAATCTAAAAGTTGTTCCGGCCATGGTCAGTTTAAGATTTAGTAGTTGATAGACTTTCAAAATAAGTATACCATTACGAATTTGGAGAAGATTGAAACTATACACATACTAACTAAATAACACTGTACAATTTAAGTCATAAACGTTTAAGGTAGGTACATAAATAAATATAATGTACCTAATATTTAACTAATTGTAACGATATCTAATATTTATAATAATGTACCTACTTATATATTCATCTTTGAACTTCATAGTCCTATGTTTTGCACTAATTTGAAAAATAACTACCTAGTCAGACGATTAATGATTAATATAAATATTATTAATAATACGGCTTTTAATTCATGTTTTTCTTTATAACTTCAAGCTACTAAGTATACGGTTTTCATCGTCTATAGTGGCATAATTCCAATACCTATAGATCTACATTATTTTACAAACTTTTCGCGCCATGGGATGAAAAAGGGATACAACTTTGGTAAATTCATTTAACAGTTTCGAGTAAGGGTAATGCAGTCTTTCGCATTTAACATATTCTGTTACATGTGATTGTATGTTTTTGAACCAAAATCTATTACAATTAAATAGGTATTGAAGAGTAATTGTATAGGTGTTTTTTTAATGGAATAGGAGGCAATCGAGTAGACGTATGGACACCCACAACACCCGTGGTATTACAAGTGTGTTGCTAAAGCTTGATAAGTGTCTCCGTGCAAGTTCTTAGCTCTTCTGTAGCACTTAAAAAACAACTCCGTTGACGAATTTGAAAAGATGCCTAGCAATATTTTTAATAGGTTCATATAAATAAAAATCTGCCCAAATCTCTCCATTCAAGGGTCATTAACTTTTTAGAATGTTCGTCACTTAACTGCGCCAAAATCTTTGTTAAGATTACGCCTGTTGTGTTTTTTCTAATTTCCTTTAAAAGTCGTTTTAATGTCCGCGGAAGAAACTCCGGGAAAACATGGCGTTTCCAACAACGTACACGGTAACTTTTCGTGTCGGTAAGAGTTAGAATTTCTCAAGAATTTAGACACAGAGGTGCACAGGAAGTTTTGTGTTTAGAAGTTGGAAAGCGGACTGTAAAAACTTCCTGGGAGACTGCGCGAGGCTTAGTCTGTGTGATTTATATGTATTTCGAGGATCGCCGGGGTGGAGTATTTAAATGCTGACCTATTTATTCTTTCGCGGGGATTGTACAATTCACGGAACCGGGCAGCAATCGACGTCAAACATTTAAATCGCAAGTAGGTACACTTTTTTTCGCTTTAATTTAAAACATTTGCATTATTTATGTATCATGTAGATTTGCGTTAGTTGATCTAACATACTACGTTCGTCTAAGTAATATCGAATATTATATCGTTACAATTAGTTAATTACAACTTTTAAGAAGTTAAATATTGTCCTTCTTAAGATAACAGGCTGCATACTTAGGTACCTAAACCACTTCGAGTGTAAGCTCTAAATCTTGTTATAAAATCAATAAAATAAACAAGAACATATATCGAATTTTGCTCGCCTACATTAAAAATCAATCAGGAATATTGCTAATGCTTAATGCCGGGTACACCCAGAATAAAAAATAAACTGTAAAGAAAGAGTAAAAACAGATCGATATCAAATCGAGATCATTCATTTAATATTAGAATGCCACTCTCGTTTCTTCGCTGAAAAGCAAACCAGACGTGTTGTTGATGAATGGGCCCCTCGGGCCACACTAACTCTGTACCAATTTGCGCTCCTTTCTGCGGATGCCTCATAAACAGAACCCTATTAACGGCATCTTTGTGAAGTGATTGACAACGTTGGCATTTATAAAAATATCAGCTTTTCGCAGAGCCTTTAGGTTTTTAGGTAAAACTTTGAAATAATGTAGAAAACAAAATAAGGACCAATTTAAGAAGGCTTTAGATACCCAAAAAACTCGTTAAAAGTTTTAACAACTAGTTCCGACTTTTTGTATTTCATTTTGTTTTGTTATTAGAGCGAATCTTTAATAAAATACAGGCAGAAGACAAGAATATTTCAAAAGGTTTCGAATTATTCTTACTACAATTTGGGAAATAATTAACCTAACTGTTATTTATTGTTTATACGAGAAAAACTAGTAAAGTATTCCTACCTTAATGTCTACTGCCATAATATTTATTGAAATAGCTTATAATATTTCTATTATAACAATAAATTCTTAACAATATTTGCTTCCGGCATCGGTGTTTTCACCCCTTCGCTCCGGAAACATTTAGGTCGAACGCAGGGCTCAAATGTCAATTTACCGATGCGAGCTAAAAGCATCACAATTGCTTTACACGCCGCTGAAAGTGTTACGTGTAAAAGGCTCTTTACCCGAGTAATATAAAATGCAGCAACGTAATGAAAGAATATGGATGGGGCTATAAATATAGCTTAGCGTGGGAAGTAGCGACAGTTGAGAGAGAATATTTTAAATTAACTAGTCAATATTATGAAATAAAACTATGAAAACGGATAAACTCGCGTATATTAACTAATTTTAACTTCATTCCGACGTTTCCATTGTCAGTCATCCGCAGACCACGAACCCTGTAAAGTGTTCGAAACATAGTTTCATTTTATGAGTAATCCTCGCGGTAACCGAAGAAAATATTAGTCAATACACACACATTTTTAAAATACACTTCATTTTGACAAATTATAATTGTTATTAAGGGCTGATTTTTCAATCCTCAGTTAAAAGTATCCGTCAGTTAAAAGTATTACCATCCTTATCGCTGGTCATCAGTCAAAAAAGGATAGAGGTAACATTTATTTGACAGTTACTGTTAACTGGGGATTGAAAAATCAGTACTTAATCGTGACATTAAAATACAGCAAAGTTTATAAAAAGAATATTTCATTACTAAGAATGGATTGCACCAAACCAGCAGTTCCAATTATTTACATCGTTTGCTATCTATCTATGTAGTTGGTTCTTTTACAACTTACTTTTGGACTTGACACACACCAACATAACATGTTATGTATTCTCAATTGAAACTTCGCAAACTAGGCCAGCGGTTTCCAAAGCGGAAAAAAGAATTATTTTACCCGGCAACATATTTTCCGTTAGTTTGCCGATTTCAAGACGTTTCAAAGGAACCCATCGGTCAGTCGGAAGCATGTTTTCCATTTTTATTTCGGGGTATTATTTATTTAAACATGTATTTCTGTGCATATAAGAAACCTACTTACATTAATATTACATATTACCTACTATAGAGGACGGGAAACCAGATAGGGATACGCGGCCTGTAACCCTGTTTCTCGCCGAGATTTGTATAGTGCTTTTCTCAAACTTCCCATGAAATAAAACGAACTGATTTCGCCGAACCATACTATTTCATTTGTATATATACCAACGGTACCTACAGTATCGTAAAACATTTTTTCTACTCCTGACCTTTTTTTTGCTAGTTACATAGCTACGCACACTATTGTAAAGATATACAAAATTACATCTGTCAAAAGTCTATAGTCTATTTCTCAAAAACGCACTCTCAGCCGGTATCGTAATGTCGCAGCGTTGTTCGGAAAGAGAAGGCACGCGAGATATATGGGCGTCTCTCGCTGCCAGACGTCGTCACTTTCCGAAAAGACTCAAAAACGTACTGCGGTCTGCCACAGACTGCCACATCACACTCATGATGGACGCCATATTGGACTTGTTCCCATCTTCGAGTTTTTACACTGCTACCAACATTAGTACGCGATTATTTATTACAATAATTACAATTATTAACTAAATATTTAGAAAATAGAATAAAAATTTGTTTTTTTCTATTATTTTAATTTGATATATTATATTTTTGTGCCAATAACTAATTTCATATTATGCAAAAGTATTTTTATCACAGGCAAGTAAGCACGATTTTAAAAGCGAAGTTATCCATAGACAACGACGCTGCATTAAAAAAAAACTTTCCCGCTTTCGGCTAGCAGTTGAAAGTCCTGCCGCGAACTCCGACATTGAGTTTCGATCATTTGTCTCAGTCACTTGAACAAAATTATTATTAGAGTAACAGAGACGGATGCTCGACTTTTGCGAATTTCGAAGTTCGTGGACGGCCCCCAGTTCAGTATAGGCAGTATAGCGCTCGGTTTGATTTGAGTCGATTTGCATTAAAGTTTGTGCAGTGCCTAAAATCTAATCTATCTATAATACGAGTTTTTCATCATTAATTTCTAATGTTCTGCCTGCTGTTCTTGGGAATGCAGGTAGGGATGAGCTATCAATGTTATAATAGTTATACAAACTATGTGCTTATTGGTGACAACTGGAATACGTGTGTGGCGCTCAGTAATATAGAATATTTTATGAGTTATGTGTATGCTATGCCTCTTAGTCGTAGAAAAAGTATAGTATGCAACGTTGTATTACTAGTTCAAAAAATGCTCGCGACGTCTTAAATTGCGATACTCGCCCTTTGGGCTCGTATCGCAACTCACGCCGCTCGCACTTTTTGACCCTTGTAATACCACTATTGCATAAAATACTATAAAAAAAACGTTCACGCCTAACTTTTTTAAAAATCTGTTTGAGGTATTCTTTTACTTGGTGGTATAGACATCAGTTCTAATGTTATTTTTTTTTTGTGACAGAATGTCAAGACAGACGTTTTGAATGTAATGTTTTGAAACGTCAAATCGTGACTAGTGTCACGATTTGACGTTTCAAAACAAAAGACAGTC
Source organism: Thaumatotibia leucotreta (assembly GCA_025490895.1). Classification (NCBI taxonomy): domain Eukaryota; kingdom Metazoa; phylum Arthropoda; class Insecta; order Lepidoptera; family Tortricidae; genus Thaumatotibia; species Thaumatotibia leucotreta. Next base: position 18,644 of record JALPQI010014558.1, read on the forward strand.
TGTTTGCAGTCCTAGGTGTGAAATAAATACATGAAATCTCTTTACATATCATCTTTAGCACATGACACCGGATGCATAGTATTTCCGGGTTTAATTTAAAGTTAAGTAACATCAAAATTCCGTAGCAAGTTTGAGAAAAATGATAGAAATAGAAAAAATAGGAGAGGTATTGAGTTTTTTCAGTGAAACGTTTTATTTAACTTCATCGCGTATATTAGATTATATTAGAGTATATTAGAGTTGAATATACTCTGGTAGGTATTATAGTATATTATTGGTGGTGGTTTGTTATAGTTATTTTGCGGCACGTAATTATAGCAGGTTACAGTAATTCACTTATACTGTATCGCGGATAGAAATTAATAATCTAAATTTTACAACTAAAAAAAGCACCGCTACTAATTAAATAGGTACGTTTGGTATGTCGAATTAATTACTCGAAATAATCGTCCGCAACGTAACCGTCGGGAATATATACAGCTGTGTGCTTAGGTTAGGTTAGGTTTCATGCTCTTCTCGTAAGAGTCTAACTATAGGGATTGAAGTGTCACTTACCATTTATTTTGTGCATTCCACATGACGCCGTTCTTCGCGTACATAAAAAAATACGAATATATTTTTTTAAATTTTATAACTGGGTATTGGTATTTATAGAGATTTCTCGCACTTTACATATATTTCTAAGTTACTTAGATGGGCAGCGGCATCAGCATAGTCCGCACTAGTGCGGTGACAACCTCAACGTTACGATTATGGGAGTTTACCTCCTATTTAATGCGTCCATAGCGTCCATGCGCATAGGCAAATAGAAGAGGCCTTGTTCAGCAGTGGATTAATATGTGTAGGTGATATTGACTCATGATGTGTTTATGATAGCTATTACTCGATACGTAAAGAAGTCCATCGCGCTCGCTTCAATCCATCAGTATGAGCGTCATAGACTTTATGTATCGAGTAAACGCTAACGCAAATCTTACTTCCCAATTCATGGTACGGCTAATAGATGACAGCCGCTGTCAGTGAGTTGTGCCCGGATTAACATTTGCTGGCTATCAGTCTGTGATATTTAGAACGTACAGTGTATTTCAGCTTGACTGCGGTCTAATGTAACAGCCATAGGTACACAGCAAATGTATATAATATATGTATGTAAATGCTTATATCATCATCATCATCATATCAGCCGAAATACGTCCACTGCTGAACATAGGCCTCCCCCAAAGATTGCCACAATGACCGGTCCTGCGCCACCCGCATCCAGCGGACTCCTGCGACCTTCAAATGCTTATAACTTTATTAAAATTAGACTATTCCCATAATTCAATATATACTAAATATTTAATTCTATGTTACGCTAAAAAATCAATAAAATCATACCCAAAAGTGTACAATACAAACCTTACAAAATAATTCTAATTTGATACAAATTAATTACATCACATTAGTGTTTATTTTATCTGTGTAATTAATTATTTATTCCATTTCACATCGTAAATAAAGTAAAAAAGTTGAACACATGACGAACTTAACTTAAGAAAGCGAGAATGCCACACAAAGCTCCGTAAACTTTTCAATCAACCAAGTTTGTCAAACCCTTTTATGTGTACCTAAAACTAAAGTGCCTTCAACTATTCTCGGTTTAAACCTTGTCCATACTCCGGCATTCATCTTAAAGCTGAAGTTTAAAAGTAATTTAAGTTTAACGGACTTTAAACGCTAGGATACCGCAAATGACCTGAAGTTGGCAAACGATGGATCATTGAATGTCGTCCATGGCTGGCAGCCATTGGTTGGAGGAGGTAAGAGGTTTATGGAAGAAGGGTCACCGTTCACTTCAAAATGTGTCTTGGATTCGTGATATCATTATACCATTATAATTTGTCAGCCTCCATAGCCTAGTTGGTAGTGTGCCTGTTTACTAAGCTGGTGGTTCCGGGGTCGAATCCCGGCGAGGGCATTATTTGTGTATTTATTTATCACAAATATTTGTTCCTTGATCATGGCTGTCTATGTATTTAAGTATCTATATATATCTATCTATTATATATGTCGTCGTACCCACATCACAAGCCTTAATTGAGCTTACCGTGGGACTAGGTTAGTTATAGGGCTATGATAGGCTGATGATGTATGTATCTATGTATTTATTTAATTTATTAGTTGTATCGCCTATCGGTGCTCCAAATACTTTAGGTACAACGTACATAGTGAATCTATGATGTTATTGTTATGTCACATCCATAAATATATATAAATGTGACAAATAAATACGATAGCTAACATTAAAAAATAAATATACATGCTTTACAATTCATGAAAGGTGCCCATGAGGAAAAAAATAACAGCATATTCCTGAGCCTAAAAGATGTAAGAAATGTTACATGAGTTTTATTCAAATCTGCAAAAGCAAAAATTTTTATGGTTTTTCGCTCTACATAAATAAAATTATTTTATTTTCACTTTTTTTTTAATAATAATACTTAATTCTTCGGTTTTTCATAGTAATACATGGCAGAACAAGTAATTGCTGATCAACTTAGTTTCATCAACAGCTGATCTAGACCGCGACAATCTTAATGTGAACCATTTAGTCCTAGATAATTACTAAGTTGACGTTTGCCTCATCGTAATAGTATTAAATTTGTATTTAATGTAATATATTATGTGTACTTCAGCATGGAGCATATTAGGTCTCCATAAACAAAAGCTAATTTACCTAACGCATGGATCAAGTTCTCATTAAC
>JALPQI010014559.1:0-26935 GCA_025490895.1 Thaumatotibia leucotreta
GGTGAATTGCTAGTAACTGGCCACCCTCCAGTAACTGGCCACCTTATATAAAAATGAACTCTATGCCATAATTAGAATTCATTTTCGAAGAAACTGATTGACATTACATTACATGACACATTGTTTTAAAATGAATCCTAACTATAAGCGCATATTAGTACATTAAGACACAAGTGCGAAAAACATGAAAACGATGTTTCGAGTTACGAATTTCGTTTTTACACGTTTCGTTTTAAAAAAGCACCATCTGTACTAAAAATGTTTTTTTTAGTACAGGTGGTGCCTTTTTTTAGGCTCTAGTGCGAGAAGTGTGTCATTTTACGTCAGGTTTGAAACTTCGGAGGGCCATCTGTACCAAAAAAACGTCGTACGAGACACGTGCAAAAACGAAATTCGTAACTCGTGTCGATTTAAAACACTCCCTATCGGTCGTGTTTTAAAACATCGCCACTCGTTTCGAATTTCATGTTTTTCTCACTTGTGTCGTAATGTACTATTTTATATGAGGCGTCCAGTTGTTGAGTTGAGTTGTTAATACTAGCAATTCATCTATATAATTTTATGTCTTTTCCCAATCAGCTCAAAATTCTTCAAAAAGCTGAGCTACGTACGCAACTTAGCAGAACTGATGTCCCTCGTTCCCGTCGAACCCAACGCTATCCCAGAACTGGTCAAACAATATGACGAGGGCAAGCGGTAGACTTTTCTTAGACCTGGGTCACTTCGCCATTCCGCATCTAGCGATGAAATAGTACATATTTTAAAGACAAACGGGTCTTAATCGCGTAAACTTACCCAACTTAACACGTTCCATGTGCAGCTAAAATCGATAGTGTCACCTCTCACGTGCGAATTCTCGCACACAATTTCAAGCATAACCTGGCAACAGTATTAAAAGTCCGCCAATACCTAATTTTATCAAATTGTCACTTATTACAGCTGATACGTGCGGGTAAGTTATCGTAGCTTAGCTCGTACGTGCAAATTTAAAATTATCCCTATATTTTAATAGGGTCGTGCATCACATATGCTACATTCACATTCACGTATCATCAATACCTACAAATGTATCACATGTGATGCATGTACAGGGAACTTGTTAAGACCCGTTTGTCTTTAAAATATGTGTGATAATCGTGAAAGTTTACATCAATATATGAAGTAGTACATTACATCAGAGGTCGAGAAAATGAGGATTTCTGGCCAAGTATAGGTCGGGACGCCGAGAATCCGTTTTCACGCCGAGGCATGTATAGTGCTTTTCTCAAACATACAAAGAAATACAAAAAAATAATGACAATGTCGAAATTAAAAAAAAGTTACTTTGCAGGCCTAGGCCTGAAAAGTGTTATGAAATTCCATTTCCATCCCAGTGAGTTACTGCGCCCTAAAAGCGATACTTCCGAATATATTTTAAGAAACTTAAAGACAATATCTCATTGCCTGTTTGAGAAAAATACATGTATCTTTCAAAGGCCCCTGTATTTTTCAATAAACAGTATCTTTCGTTACGGATCTTCGATTGAATCTTTTGCATCTTTCAGTTTTTTACGTGTGAAATACATTATAACCAGATATGAAACGAAAATTGTGAATTTCAAAACCTATATGACCTATTTATTAAGCGCGAATTATCACGATTGGACCGGCAGCTTTGTACAATACACAACAATGGATTTAGCGATTTTATTGGTTGTTCAAGAGACGTTTTCATACCGTAACCATGACAACGGTTAGTAAATTGAGTCACTTTTAAAAAATATATTGAATTTGAGTTGTAAAGTAACAAATAAAATTAGATAATCTGCAAACGTAAAACTATTTTTATCAATAAAAGAGAATACAAGTACATAATTGATTTAGATCGAAATTTAATTAGTACAATTCGTAATGCCCAGTGTGCATTTAATTGCACATAAAACGAGCCAGTATCGAGCTTTTCTTAATGTTTAATCAAATGTGTTCAGGTTTAAATTGTATAATATAATGAATGTATAATGAGCCAATGACTTTACATTGTGCGTTCAAACCAAAAGAGCATTCGCTGTTCTATCCCCCGTTCTACGAAATCAACTATTCACTTTTTGTGTAACGATCGATTTTCGTAGAGTGGGGGGTTAGAATACCAAGCTGTTCACAAATATCTGAGCGCGCCTCTATTGCCATGGTGTTAAGGTGCATTTAGACCAAACGAGCATTCGCTCATTCTATTCCCCACTCTACGAAATTCGTTACACTAAACGTGATTCGTCAAAATTCGTTGATTTCATAGAGTGGGGGATAGAATGAGCGAATGCTCGTTTGGTGTAAATGCACCTTTAGATTGCATGTTTACATATTTTTGAGCACCGGGGCCGCTTCGATATATCTGGATACTTAGCCAAGTTGCTAATCGCTAACGCTTATCCGTCAATCGTAAGCGAAAAGCAGCTAACTGTCTTTGTCGCACTAATATGAAAGATTGACAGAGAGGAAAAACTACAATACGCTACTAAGCGCTAGCGATTGGCAACTTGGCGAAGCATCCTCATGGGGGCTGTACAGTCAAAGGCAAAATAAGGTGTATATAAAAATGCTCAAAAACATGTCACTTGAATTCTGTGTAATAAACAGAGATCGGAATAATGTGCGTCATTCGCAATAATATGGACATGACTCCAAAGTTGATTGAATAATTAATTTAATCGTTTTCAGAAAATTACCTGTTTGACACCGGTAACTATGAAAATCTTTGAAAATAGCCACCTCAAAGCTTCGAAATCAAATTTCAAGAAGTTATTCATTTAATCAAATATGAAATCATATTCATATTATTGCGAACAACGCACATTTGTCCAATCCCTGGTAATAAGAACGTCGTAACATAATTATAAGGGGATTATTTCGCTATATATGTTTGTACTTGACTGTACAGTAAAGATAAAGATAAAGAAGAAATTTCACACACTTTAAGTACATTATTTTTCTGTAGGTAGATAAATCGTCATATATTTTATTATTAGACTTTAAAAAATCAATATTGAGGAATCTTTTATTTATCTATGTTCCATTGTGAACTAAGAGATTAGAAAAATCTTGCCTTTTTTATGTATTATGATTATTAATTTAGTAAAAATGTATGTTGAATTGTGCCATTTATTTCGAATATAAAAAATTAAGACTACATAATGGTTAGTATTTGGAAATTTAGAAATCATTCCTATAAAGTATTATTTTTCGAAAAGATATCGATGTTATAAAAACAGTATTGACATTCCATATCAGTAAATACGTATATGAATTATGAATATTGGATAATAATAAAAATATGTAAATTCCATATTTAGAGATGAGACAATTTCCGTCATTGTTTGCAACAACATGGACATGACTCCAACATTGTTTGAATGATTAATCTATTAATTATTTTCTAGAAATTACATTTTTGATACCGGTAACAATGAAAATCTGTGAAAATCGTCACTTTAACGGTATATCATGATGTAAGTATCAAATGAAAGAGTTTACAGTTAGGTAGGTATCAGAAAAAAATGTATTTCATGTTTTTAAAGTATTATAATTATTTAAGTCACTTTAAAATGTATCTCTTGGTCATCCCATAGGACGACCATTACCTCCTATAGGGATCATCCAATGAATACACGCTTTCATATACATATCACTACGTACTACTACGTAGTATAAAATAAAGTCTGTCGCCGTCTGTTCGTCTGTATGTATGCTTAATTCTTTAAAACTACGCACCGCATTTTGAAACGGTTTTTTTAATAGAAATAGTGATTCAAGTGTAATATTTAGGAAAGTGCGAGGTCGGAGTGGGTCGCTAGTTATTATATAAATAATACCTATGTTTAAACCACATTATTTAAATTAATTTGACTCCATTGTCAAGGTTATCACTTTCACCAACGAGTGCTACGCGCTACGGTCGTAGCCGATCCCGTGATTTTTCCGCTTTGTAGCGAAAATGGACCTCCCACAGAGAACTCCCCTCGAGAGTTCCCGGCGCTCAATATGTTATCGTTTTTTGGAGCTTTGTTATAAAACATAATTAGTAACCTATAAGCACTATTACTACATGAAATTTATGTGTAACGACTTTTGTATTCGCAACGTAGGTATGTATACAGTGAATAACTAAATAAACCACAACACAATCTACATAATAATCAATTTTACAATTTTCTAATGACAAAAGCAGCAATACCTAATAATTTAACTTAAAAACTAACAACACACATGTACACTTACATGTTAGATGTATATTTTTTTTATATAGTTTCTATAGGTTAGGTATAAAAAAATTGAATTCAATTTAAGGAAATTATTTGATTGATTAATCATTTAATCAACTTTAGAGTCATGTCCATATTATTGCGAACAATGGCGCCTGTTAGTCCGAACTAGGGGTCTGATCTATGGGTGCAAAACTTTGGAATTGACATATGGGAACACTTTAGCCAAGAAAAATACGAATGTTATTGAAAAATCTGTATCCAATTTTATTTCCTATCTCGGAATCTTCAACTTACAATGTGTGGGTGTGTAGATATGTATATTTATGGATGTATGTGCTATGTCAAGTCCACTTGAGAAGTTTTGTTAGTTTTGCACCCATAGTCCCGACCCCTAGTTCGATTACTGCTTATTGTACAAATATTATTAATGATAATTATATTTAAATGAAAACCTTTATACACCTACGTGTACAAACATTTCTTCACTATTATTGGTTACTATTAGTTATATTTTACGAAACTTATGATAGGACCAAATGAAGCAATATTTTAATAATTTCACAATACAATGTATTATAATAATAAATAATCAAGATCATGCTGTCCTTCTCTCTGCATATATTACGAGACAATAGCTCTCTCTGTCTCTCTCGCGATAGTTTTTGTAAGTATTTTTCCTGCCATTACTCTTAGCACAATAACTTCGTATAGAGATACATTTACTTTTTCATGAAGTTTCAGTGAAATATATAGGTTTATTTTTGTATCAAAACAGCTTAATATACAGGATGAAACACAAATAATGGTAATCCGTCTATGGGTCCATTTAGTATCGTATTCTGATTGAAATGGAAAAAAAAATCCTATTGGTACAAAATGTATTTTTTTTCGTTGCCCTAATCATAATAATAATTATTCTCTTTCTAACTATAACACGATAGGGTGTACTGGGATAATTCCGAATATCTAAAAACGCCGGGTAATTTCAAAAGGAGTCACTTTAAGACTGAATTACACCACTTACGGAATTATCCCATGGCACACTACCGAATTGGGCCTTTAATCTTTTGACCGCCAAAGACGGCAAATGACGTCTTTATAAAATTGTACCACTCATGCCAATGACGGCATTTGACGTCATTTTTGTTTGATGAAAATCTATTTAAAAATGCTTATTTTTATGTTGGCGTTCAAAAGGTTAACCACACTCTGTATTATTTCGAAATTATATTTTGTTAAATGATTCCAGATTTTAATGAAAAAATCTCAAAGTAAATGTTTTTCTATCGTATATAATAATAAATGTTTTTATACACTTTCTTACGGTTCTGATCTGATCTATGTTAAGAATTCGCCATAAAACATAATAATTTGTTAGCCATTTTACTATAATTATGAGAGAAATCTGAATACGATGAAAAACTGTAAAAAAATGTCAGTGCACACGGAAAAGTACCTTGTCACGACTCTTGAAATAGACCTTATATGTTCTTTAATAAATTCCATTTTAAACACCTAGGTACCTTTCCGTTTTCACTGACCCAAATAAAATATAAGCGAATATAACAACGAAATATTACTATAAGCACAGAATAAAAACAAGGGTCTGAATTGCAGTATTACCGTAGAACCTCGGGGCTGCCTGTATTTTTTTTGTCAGGCCTCTGAAAAGTGAATTCAGGGCACTCCGTTCTTGTGCGATTTTGGGACTCAGAATTGACCGCTCCCGACCCGTAGTCCAACCGCTATCTCCAACTGGTTGTGCCACGGGTAAGTAAAATTATCCGTGGTTCAAACTGTCAGATTATTTTTTCTTACTGTCATGTAATTATGTTATGACCCATAGTACAACTGAGGGGCAATTGGCCAACTAGTATACCTAAATATATGTTCTAGTATTGGACTACCGATAAAAGTGTACCGTGGTATAACCAATTGGACCACAGGTAAACGAACTTTCTCGTGGTACAATCGGTTGGACTATGGATTATTTTACTTCCCCGTGGCCCAACCAGTTGGACATAGCGATTGGACATCGGATCGGGAGCGGAATTGTAAGTAAATGTTTTTGAAGAAGACATAATTATATTCTTGACCGATAAATTTGATCCGATACAGTAAGTACTTCTTAAGTTGAACTAATTTCTGAAAACCTCCCACTAGTGCTCATTCTCAGTCCCAAAACTTCACAGGAAATGGACATAATAATTACACTTATTTTTTGGCCACCTTGTATAATATTATGTGTAATCTCATTAGAACTATTTTTGTAAATTATTTTATATTGCATTTAAACGATTTTATTTATTTATTTTGTTTTTAATTTTTTCCCCGTTTTCCTTATTTACTAGTTAAAAAAATATGGTAATAGTTGTATGACAGATTCGTAAAATAAATGATTAGGAGTGTAAAGTATTAAAGAGAAGGTAGCAGTTTCGTAAGCCCAATCCGCCCAATGTACATTATAATGTACAGCGAACTGCAAAACTATAAAAAATAGAAAAAATGTGTAAGTGTTAGATTCAAAGATTTTTTTATATATTAATATCCTTTTGTTGGATGTTTTAGTATTTTCATTTGGATCCATATTATGTATTAGAAATAAATCGTAAATCGCAATATAAGCACTGCAAATGAATATTTTTCGACATCACTTGTAGTTTAGAAAGTAGATTTAAATATACGAAATAGTGTTCAATGTCTGTATATTACGTATATGTATAGTATAAATATATTGACGTATACCGTTCGACAAACGTGAAACGGAGTCCGTTCCGCTTGCAGTGTGCAGTGGAAGGCATCAGTCTGCGTTAAAATCACTGCGTATGCTCATGGTAGCCATACAGTAGCCGTACAGTCCCTATCAGATATACAGGGTGCTCACGAGCATTCCAAAAGATTCTAGACATCTACTACCTAGCGTTATCCCGGCCTTTGCCAGTGTCCGCTTTCCTGCTACATTTCCTCCACTTTGCGCGATCCTGGGCATCTTCTACTGTAAGCGATCATTCACACTCATGTCGTACTTCACTACAATAATATACAAAAATTATAAAATTATTTTGAGACCTAATGTCAAATACCAAAAAACATTTTTTTTCTCTTTTTTTAGACTTTTTGATTACTTTTTAACATTTCCAGTACTTTTTATCATAACAACAATTTAACAAATTATTTATTTTAGTTATTTTTTAGGGACAGGTTATTTTGTCAAGTCTATTCTTATTTTTTGATTGCCAGGCAAAAGGTGTGGTAATATTAGAACACATTGTGGTAGCGTTGTAATCAAGAAGAAGTTTTATGACGAGTTACGTCGAAAAACTTATTTCGAAAAAAGGTTCATTATCTCTGAAACCAATCCGAATCCAGAAAATTTTATATAACATTAAAGACTCTAAATATGTCAGGAATTCAGCATTAAAATCTTTTGGAATGCTCGCGAGCACCCTGTTAGTAGCGTCCGGGGCACTCAAAATCTGAAAAAACTCTATCGTTACGGCAGTATAGTCGTGTTCAGATATTTTTGACTCAGGGTGTTCACAAACATCAGGGTGCTTAGACAAGTTGCCAATCGCTAACGCTTATTCACAATCGTAAATGAAAGGCAGCTACACTGAAAAAAATATTTAACTGAACTACTTTGGCTATTTCATCATTAACCATTATTCGGTATGGCGTTACTAAAGTTAATTTCTATTAACAAACAGGTTTGCGTATTAAAAACCAAACGGATAATGTTATTCTAAGTTGGGCTATTCGTAAATAAATGCTTGTATACGTCTTACATTAAAACAGTAAACAAATTCAAGTGTTCACATGTAAATAAACCGCTTGGTCTAATTTAAGAGTAAGCATTGACAATATGCAACAAAAACTAAGTCCTAGCTTCTAACAAAGACGATGTTATTATCCATAACATAAAATTGTTTAGATTTAACTCAACAATGATTTGCTATTATGATACATATTTTTGTTACATATAACCAGTTTTGTCTAGTAGAGTAAAACCAAATACGGGTTTGCTACTCTAGCAGTCCATTCGCTTTATCTAACCAAATAAAATACAATGTGTAACCAAACGTACTTCATTATATAGACAATACTTAGCAAAGAAATAACCAAACGCTTTTTTTGCGTTGCGTTACACCCCCCCCCCCCCCCGCACCGCGCGGAAAACCGATTTATCAGTCATCAGTTCATCCCGCGGCAATCAGATGCATCGTGTTGTTTTTTTACTCACTTCTCTTACGTTACATCTCGCTAAACTTCGATTTCATCTCGATAAACAATATAAACATTTCTTGGCGATCTGTATTTTGTGTGATGTGTATGACATATGTAGGTATGTCAAGTTACTTGAATATTCCAAAATGGAAGTTGTACCTCCACCAGCAGACACCCTCGGAGACTACCTTCGGGAATGGGGATTAGAAGGTTACATAAGGACATTTCAAAACATGTCATGTCTTTGTAAATCAAATAATTTTAATTTCTTCATTTTCCTTGTAATCAAAGAGACTCTGAAGCTAATGTATCAAGCAAAATAATAGAATTACTCGTAAAATAATTTAGAAAAATAAATTGGTTTACAAAGATACTCTGTGCAATGAAAATCTTTTTTTTTTTTTTTTAACGTTGGGGAAATGCGTTTATGCATGCCGCCTAGTCCAGAGGAAACCAGGGGGCTATGACGGACTAACCACTAGTGGACTACCGTCTAAAACCACCAACGAAAGCCGGCTCCGCCTCTTGGTGGAGCGCCGCGGGATCGCTATCAGCATTCGACCGCATGCGCTCCGGCGGTCGGCCCGGAAAGGCCGCAGGCATTGCGAGATGCCAGGTGGTCAGGCAACTCCAGTCCAGTGGACCTTTACCCGCAGGGACTCCCCTGGGCCCTGCGTGGCCCACTACGGCGGAGGCAACAAATGCGCATAGCGCCTGGCTCTGCCTCCAGCCCGTCGCCGGCGGAGCGGATGCGCGTTAGGGTCATTCTCGCGTGCTCGCTCTGCAGCCTCTTTTAGCGTCATTATTTCGTCGCTGAAGGTTGCTACCGCTTTCCATGCTCTCTCGCTGTCAAGCATGGTATTAACAACGCTCGGTAACGAAAGATCTGCTCCAATGATGGCCCGAAGACTGGCCCGCTGATCCTCCCATGTGGGACACTCCTCAAGGGTGTGACTTGCTGAGTCCACAGGTGCACAACACTCATGGCACACGGGGGATTCTTCTCTTCCTATGCGATGCAGGTACTTACCAAAACAGCCATGGTCAGTGAGTATCTGCACCATGTGAAACGTCAGTGTGCCCTGTCGTCTTTCTAGCCAACGTTCTAAATGCGGTAAGATTGCGCCTACAGTTATCCGTCCATATACGGCTGCATCAAGCTCTGCCCTCCATCGACGAACTGTTTCTATTTGGGCTGATGCCCGAGTACTTTGGACATCTTCGCCATCTGGTTGCACTACCGTTTCTCTTCTTCGAGCTTTGAAGCTGTGAACGTCTGCAAGAATCTGTGCTTGTAAGTCCCATGGGGGGTCTGCCGCCAATATTGTCGCCGCTGCAAATGATACTGTGCGATACCCGCGAATTGCCCTCAACGATATTGCCCTCTGTGGCCTACGGAGTAAAGCTCTATTTTCGGTTGAGAGGGCGTCTACCCATATGGGAGCACCATATAAAGCCATACTCCGCAGGACCCGAGTGTAAAGTAACCGACATGTTGCATTAGGCTCGCCAACATTAGGGAGAAGCCGGCTGAGGGCTGCAGCTGTAGACATCAGCCTAGGGGCAAGGTTTGCAAAGTGTTTCTTGAAGTGCCAACGTCCATCCAGAATGAGGCCCAGATATTTCATTTGTGCCTTTACTGCCACGGCTTCCTCATTCACCCTAATTACAGCATGTGCAATGAAAACCTATAAAGTGATGCAAAAAGTACTTTTGCTCGCGATTGTATTATTGATTGATTGATTATTTTGATTACTATACCGTTGTTATAAATGACTATGAATGTTCTATTATTACAATTAATAAAGTTAATTAAAATAAATGTTTATTTTTTGCTCGTTTAGTGTTACTTCTTTTTGGGTAATCATCGATGTGGCTTATACACCCTACTTGTAGTTAAATGAGTTGTAAATAGGGCTCACTGCCTGTATAAAATCCAGTACGTCTCATCGTCACCTTTCTTATCCCCTGGGTGATGAGACGTACTGGATTTTATACAGGCAGTGAGCCCTATTTACAACTCATTTGATATTTGTCTGTATATGAACCACGTATTTTTGTCATGTATAACCTATTCATTTGGTTAGAAGTAGGCAAACTATTTGGTCAAAATAATTTAAACATTTGGCTGTATATGAACAACGTATTTTTGTCGTGTATAACCTATTCGTTTGGTTACATGCAGGCAAATAATTTGGTTAAATATAATGAAACAAATTGCTTAAAATAATACTCTAAATTGGTTATAGGTAACAAAAAAGTTATGTTAAACATTACTGAGCCAGTTGGTTTAGGCATAGCAGAAAATTTGATTAAAGTAAGTTGTGAATTCAGTAAGATTTTGACAAACAGTAAATTTGTTATCAACATACAGCACGTCTACAATAACTGATTGTAAACTAAATATAACTGAACTTATGGTAATATACAACAGACAGTTTTCACACAATATAACTAATATTGTTTAGCAATACGCAACATCAATTGTTTAGTAGAAAATTAACCGAACTGATTTTGGTAAGTTGCCTTACTTCGCTCGTCACTTTTTTTAAGTTACAGGTTGACGAAAGTTCGGTTACCATTAACAAATTATTTTTTTCAGTGTAACTGTTTTTCATCACACTTGCTGTCTAAGCGCGCCATTGCTTGCATGCGTAGCAGGAGTAATAGAAAAGTAAATTCCCTAGGGAGCAATAGAAATGTCTGTACGTCATAGAATAATATTTTGTCTTAAAACTTATTTTTTGTCTGCAAGTGTTATGAAAAACATTGTATGCATCACGGTCGGTAAGCGGAATATTAACTCGAGTCATTAAAAGCCTTCCGCCTACGGCGTCGGGCTTCTAACACTCTCGTTAGTAATTCCGTACTTCCCTTAATGCACAATGTACTATTGTCACACTAATATGAAAGAGTGACATACAGGGAAAACTACGATATGCGACTAGCGTTTGGCAACTTGGCAAAGCATCCAGGATGCTTAGCCAAGTAAAGTTGCCAATCGCTTGCGCTTAATAGCGTATCGTAGTTTTCCCTCTCTGTCACTCTTTCATATTAGTGCGACAAAGACAGTTAGCTGCCTTTCGCTTACGATTGACGATGAAGCGCTAGCGGTTGGCAACTTGTCTAAGCACCCTGAGCAGAATTCTAACAGCAGTAGAATGATGTTCAGATATTTTTGAGCATCGCTGCCGCTCTGATGTACCTATCTGATGCCGACTGTACCATGATGCAAGCGTGATCTTTGCACTTTATTTTCCTTGTGTGGCTCAAAATATATATGTATTAAGTGAATTTGTATGTATGTAGTCATAATAATTCCTTATTTTTATGTGTACTTACATATACTCGTACAGGGTGGCCCATTCAAATCGGTCAATATGGGAAAGTCTGAAACTATAAGACATACGAAGATTTGTTCTTAGGAACCATGTCACCGATTTTGATAAAAAGAAAAACTGCATTTATACATTTGAAAAAAAAAAATACTGTACCCAGCTAGGGAATCGAACCCAGTTGTTTTGAAAAAATAACTTTCACTATTTTATTCAGATATCGTTTGTGTAGGTCTTAAGCAGTAAATGTCTCTAAGAAACATGATGTCTAAAATAAAATGAATGGAATTCATTGTTTTTACGTACTTACATTTATTTTACTAGGTGTTTGTTGTGTAAATCTTAAGAGTTTTTTTTTTCATATTAATTTTATCAACGCAGTTTTGCTTACCTACTATTAAAATCGATGACATGGGTCCTAAGAACAAATCTTCGTATGTCTTTTAGTTTCAGACTTTCCCATACTGACCGATTTGAATGGGCCACCCTGTATAACATTAAATTTGTCTCTTCATAATGGTGCGTAGGTACCTTCACGGTACCTACGCACTTTACCATTCTCTATATGGCTTGGCCTTTAAAGACATTACTGGCTAAGTAGGTGCGACGAATTTGCATGGTCGATCAAATGCCGCAATGTATCGCAATTTGGCTGAGGTAAACGCCCCAGCAAAAACAGCATTTTGTTTTGTCTTCTTCACTCACAAGTTTGGCGCCATCATCAGTAAGGTGCATTCATCCTTACTTGTCTTATCATGTAAACAAACACTTTTTGAAAACATTATCACAATTTTCTCTGCAATTACACATTAATCATCACGTCAAATGTTGTTTCATACTTAATTAAACTCGCAAAGTATTATAATTACTCAAAAAAGCACTGAAAAATATCATTTCTGTAAAGATTTTCGTCAATAAATGCTGTTACGGTCGGATAACTTTAAAAACATCTGACATTGATGTGACATTGCGATGTCTAGATTGTCTATGTACCATAATGTTGGCATGTCAATATATCGATATTAATACTTAAAGTACAACTCGAGGAAAATGTAATTAAAATAAATTGCAGTAATTTACCAAAATTTATTAGGGTTTCGTAGCAAAAATGGCAACAACGGAACCCATACTTATAGTTTCGCTATGTCCGTCTTTCCGCAGCATACTTAGCTCAGTGGCCGTTAATACTATAAATCTGAAATTTGGTACAGGTATACATATTGATCATGCCAACAAAGTGATACAATAAAAAGTAAAAAAAAAAATTTCGGGTACCTCCCCTCCCCCAATTGGTGATGAGGGGTGATTTTTTTTATTTGCTGTAATCGTATAGTGTGGGGTATCATTGAATAGGTCTCTTAAAAAGAAAAAGGGGCTTTTAAGAAAGTTTTTTTCTAAAGTCAATATTTTCGGAGATATCGCTCCAGATGAAAAAAGAATTGTCCCCCCCTCTAACTTTTGATCCAAAGGTCCAAAAAAAATCATGAATAGTGGGCTGGCATAAAACTATTTCGAACATAATCGGCCCAGCCGTTTTTGAATAACTACGAAACCCTACACTGAGCATGGCCCGACATGCTCTTGGCCGGTTTTTGTAATTGATTTCAATATTTATTTTATTCAAAGACTGGCAGTGCTTAGTTGTCTATTGAATATTGAATAAAATCTTCACCTCAAACGTCATTCGTTTCGCTACTTCGCTTCAAGTTGTTCGTTACGGGTGCACTTCATGTGATTTTTCTCATGACTAGTGGCGCCTTCGTTGGAGCGACAGAGAAAAATCCTCGAAATTTAACCATAGTTTTTGATATAATCTTATACGAATTAATTCTCTTCCTGACAGACGATGTAAAATCGATAATCCTCTATTTACGTACCTAAGCAGTGAAATTATCGCTGACATTTCATTATATCGACATTTCTAATCACTAGTAATTGTCTTTTGATCATCGTTGACGTTTTGTTTGTTTTACTTGGTCTGTGGTTTGTTTACATGATAAGACAAGTAAGGATGAATACACGTTACGTTACCGCCCGTGTAAAAACTTTTTTAATACTTTGGCTGGCAATTACAGTTAAATCAAGGGCAAAAATATGTATACACTTTTTTACTTATGTCTGGAGTATAAGGTCTAAAATTGTATATATATTTATACACTGTACCTGTAATGCGAGCAGTAAATCCCACTTACGAACAAGGGTGAAAAATTGAACAAGAAATTTGCATGTACGCATAAACTATAAGGAAACATGATGAAACAAGCACAATAATGTATCTAGTATGATAAGTAGAGGAATGCTTTAAATAAAATATGTAAGAAATTGTGCAAACTTTGTTTTATTTTTAAAAACCACCGCAAAATGTGACAGCCACTTAAGTAATGTCCACCCATGAAATGCACAGACACACAGATAGCCAGATTGTTGTCGTTAGGGTCCGCGCACACTAACGAACGCCTGCGTAGCTCCGACTAGGGTTTGCCAATATTTGAAAATGATTTATTGTAATCGGCATTTTATTTTGAGATATTAGACAATTAAAATTATTTTTATATTTACGTCAAATATTTAACATGACAATGACAGTAATCAACAAAGACAACAGGGTCGCGTTTTATAAAGTTACAATTTACAATTTCGCTGTTTGCCTCTCTAACGCACGCACATATTGGCTAGAAAGAGAGGCAAACAGCGAAATTGTAAATTGTAACTTTATAAAACGCGACCCAGATATATGCTAACTATCCGCTTGGTTCGTTCAGTGGGCCTTGTTTTGTAATTCGTAAAATGTTCATAAATACTTTTCTAATGCCAAAATATACCTATTAGCATCTGCACAAATTATTATAACTTAGTAGTTATTGCTGTAAAGTGTTTAAATTGATTTAATGGAAAAAATATACGAATACCTCTTGCCGTATTATTCGAATTCTAAAATAGACCGAATATTCGAATTGTAAGACCTAGCCTCAATGCTATGTTCATAATTACTCTCGAAAGCGTCCAAGTGTGCGCGGGCCCTTCCCTTCTCCTCCTCGTCAATTCCTAACTGGTTGCTTGAGGAGTATGTAGATCTGCAGGTCTCCGATATGCTCCTTTGTTGGAATCGTCTCGAGCCTGATGTCCACTCTTCCTTTCTCGAAGGGCCAAACGTCGGGATAATCGTGGGCTACTATTGATATGTTGGCTAGTTTCCACTCACGCTAAACAGAATAAAGCATTATAAATGAATTTTTGTAAAAGACAAAGTTAGCGCTAGTTAAAAACAAACTTGCTTTATTTCATAATCACGCACTTTCAGAGTACAGTAGTACACTCTTGTTCTTATCAGCTTATCGCTAACTTAAAACCTTAACCCTAGAGTGCGCATACATTGTTTGCTAAAATTATTGATATCTAGTAGTATTAACGTAAAAATAAATCTACGAACGTGTTTCACGATATGTGCCAAATGCTACTGAAAGTCTGCGATATTTGTCATAATTTTCTAGTTATATTATTATTCAAAGCAGATAAAGGTTACCTACAATAAAATAAAAGTAATAAATACTAATTAGGAAGAGACATTCAAAGACAAAAGACTCTCCTTAGTTAAATAATTTTTCGTTTTTTTTAATCACATCAGAAAACAAAATGTACGATGCGCCATAGAAACCTGTGTATGTTAAGTGTTAAGTTAAAACGGTAGTTATTTTTATGTTTTTTTGTAACTTGAGATTTTTTCTCCTGAACAAAAAATAACTATCATTATCATCATCACCATATTAGCTGACAGACGTCCACTGCTGGACATAGGACTCCCCTAAATATCGTCACAATGGCCGGTCCTGCGCCACCAGCATCCAGTGGACTCCTGTGACCTTCACCAGGTCACTACTCCACCTTGGGCCTACCCACGCTGCGCTTTTCGGTACATCGGTGACGGCAGTACTTAAAAATACATTTGTCACCACCCCAACTCCTCCTGCAGGTGTCGTAAGAGTCGACTAAGGGATTGAAGTATCACTGACCACTATTTGATAAATATTGATGATGGGCAGCAGCGTCGTCATAGTGTACACATTACTGCGATCGTCAATCCGCTAATAGGAGAGGCCTACGTCCAGCAGTGAACTATCATAGGCTGATGATGAAGTTAGTACAGTACTATTATTATACTGATATAGCGGTGAAAAACTTACAGGCGGCACAGGGCACAACAGGCCTGACTTCTTAAGAGCTCCGCCAATGTATTTGTCGTTGCTCATCAGATCACACAATTTGCTCCTGAACTCGACAAAATTGCGCCTATACTCGTTGTGTAGGAATTCGTAGAATGAAAAATAGAGCTGAAATTTGGATTTACATTTGAAATACACAGTTAGAGCTTAAAAAAGTGCTTTTATTTTTATGTATTGATTTTAAGAGGATAGGTAGAGGTAAGGTTTAGGTACCAATATGCTCTTTTTTATTTTATTATATTGAATTATATAAGGTCCTAATTTATTAGATGCAGATATTTTTACAGCTGATAGTACTCGGTCTCTGGAGTATATTAAACCGTGAAACATTATAGCTTTTACAATGTTTTTTTGGAGAAAACGTAAATACAAATTTGCTACGTAAAAACACCCTGTTTATGTAATTATTAAATGAAAACTCATTGAACAGATTCTAGTACCTCTTTTACGTACCATTTAACTGGAACTGGCCACTTCACGTCGATAAATTAAATACTTGATTGTCATCAATGTCGTTTTTTTTTTTTTATGTTGGCACAACAAAGTGGCTCCACTCCACCTTATCGTAAGTGAAAAGTAGAGCCCAAATCGCGGCGGCAACGAAGACAATCAGGAGACAATCAGTATAGTGTTATTTTCCATTGGATTGTGTCGTTTGATGACATGACAGACAGTGTTATTGTGGGGTCCATATTGGCACTTATACAATTTTTTCTTCGAATATTTTTACTAATACCGTTTTTTACTCATAATCATCATTACTCCGAAAATTTTATCTCATACTTTTTTTCTTACTAAAAATTATACTTCTACCTACAATGTTCATAACGATTTTTATTTCGAAATTTTATCCTCCTAAAGTCGTCAAGTAGATTAATCTATACTCATAAAGTTATTTGAAATAAATTGTTTACTTATAAACATTTTCCCATTAGGTTCACTCTGTTGTGGTATAATTCTTTTATGAATAACATAAACTATGTAGTCATAATGGGCTTTGTGCAGAAACTGTTGTGGCATACTCAACTTTAGCATATTTCTTTGTGGCAGATTTCGAGTTGTTCGAATATTATTCGAGCATAATTTCGATGCTCCTATTTATGATAAGGCATAATCTGGATGTGCATAATAAGTATCGGCATAGTTTGTTTTAGCATAACAGAGAAGGAATAATTACAACCTCTCAATATAATCAGAGATTATTTAGTTAAAGTAGATATATCAGCACCATACATTAAAATGCATCCACCTGAAATGTCGTCACTACTAGACGGCGCCACGGTTGTTCGTGAGCATGGCATACAGATGGCTCTGAAACAGTATATACACTACCTTTGTTGTTCGTCCATTGGCACAGATGGCTCTGAAACAGTATACACTACCTTGCCACGAACGAAACGCATGATCACTTGCAATACATAGCATATTTCGCCGTACCACGATATAGGGAGGTTGGTATTGTGGTTCATGCATTCGGCTGTGAAGCAGTGGTACCAGGTTCAAATCCTAACTAGACGCGCTGAAAATGTTATTTTGTTTCTTTTTTTTCAAACTTTGTTTTTTTTTTATTTTTTTGTTGCGCATAATCTTTGATTTTGAAAAAACAAGTGTTTTACAAGGTGCAAACGGGCGGGTTTTTATTTTGTTGTCGTTTTATAAAATTTTCCATATATGGACTTTTATACATTTAGCTCTTTCGTTTCGTTTTATAGTTATACAAAGTGATCATAGATCCGATAGATACATACGTATACATACAGGGTGTTACATACATAATTATACAGGGTGAAAATGAGTATACAGACGAACTTGAAGCGTGAAGAGTGTACCTAGTTATTCCTGACAGAGTTGGGTTATACTCGTTTCTGACTAATTCGCATACGTTGAATACAATTTTCGGGTCCATTATGAGATCCAAGATGGCAGCAACTTATTTTTGCAATTTTCATCATTATACTCGTTTCTGACTAATTCGCATACGTTGAATACAATTTTCGGGTCCATTATGAGATCCAAGATGGCGGCAACTTATTTTTGCATTTTTCATCATTATACTCGTTTCTGACTAATTCGCATACGTGGAATACGATTTCCTGGTCCATTCTAAAATCCAAGATGGCGGGAACTTTTTTTAAAATTTTCATCTTTATACTCGTTTCTGACTAATTCGCATGCGTGGAATACGATTTTCGGGTCCATTCTAAGATTCAAGATGGCGGGAACTTTTAATTTTGCAATTTTCATCATTATACTCGTTTCCGACTAATTCGCATACGTGGAATACGATTTCCGGGTCCATTCTAAAATCCAAGATGGCGGGAACTTTTTTTTTGCAATTTCCATCATTATACTCGTTTCCGACTAATTCGCATACGTGGAATACGATTTTCGGGTCCATTCTAAAATCCAAGATGGCGGGAACTTTTTTTTTACAATTTTCATCATTATACTCGTTTCAGACTAATTCGCATACGTGGAATACGATTTCCGAGTCCATTCTAAAATCCAAGATGGCGGGACCTTTTTTTTTGCAATATTCATCATTATACTCGTTTCCGACTAAATCGCATACGTGTAATACGATTTCCTGGTCCATTCTAAAATCCAAGATGGCGGGAACTTTTTTTTAAATTTTCATCTTTATACTCGTTTCTGACTAATTCGCATGCGTGGAATACGATTTTCGGGTCCATTCTAAGATTCAAGACGGCGGGAACTTTTTATTTTGCAATTTTCATCATTATACTCGTTTCCGACTAATTCGCATACGTGTAATACGATTTCCGGGTCCATTCTAAAATCCAAGATGGCGGGAACTTTTTTTTTGCAATTTTCATCATTACACTCGTTTCAGACTAATTCGCATACGTGGAATACGATTTCCGAGTCCATTCTGAAATCCAAGATGGCGGGACCTTTTTTTTGCAATTTTCATCATTATACTCGTTTCTGAATAATTTGCATACGTGGAATATCTTTTTTAACTTCCATTCTAAGATCCAAGATAGCGGGAACTTTTTTTTAAATTTTCATCTTTATACTCGTTTCTGACTATTAATTCGCATGCGTGGAATACGATTTTCGGGTCTATTCTAAGATTCAAGATGGCGGGAAATTTTTATTTTGCAATTTTCATCATTATACTCGTTTCCGACTAATTCGCATACGTGGAATACGATTTCCGGGTCCATTCTAAAATCCAAGATGGCGGGAACTTTTTTTTTGCAATTTTCATCATTATACTTACTCGTTTCAGACTAATTCGCAAACGGGGAATATCTTTTTTGGGTCCATTCTAAGATCCAAGATGGCGGTAACTTTTTTTGCAATTTTCATCATTATACTCGTTTCCGACTAATTCGCATACGATTTTCGGGTCCAATCTGAGATCCAAGATGGCGGGAACTTTTTTTTGTAATTTTTATCATTGTACTTGTTTTCGACTAATTTACAAACGTGGAACCCGAATTTAGGGCGAATTTAAGATCCAAGGTTTATTTAACTATATGTATTGGAAATGGAGTATTTTTAATGATAAAAACTGCCCAAAAGTACATCAATTGTAAGATGCAAAAAGGGCACCTTTTTTGAGCTTTTATGCAGTTTTTTTTTTTCATTTTTTTTTTTTTTTTTTTTTTTTTTTTTTTTTTTTTTTTTTTTTTTCGCATCGCAAGTTGCACAGAGAGTGGACGCGCTATCGGTGTTTTAATATTTCGTGTGCTTATATTTTACGCAAATTTAGTAACTATTAGCTACGAAAGAAGTACTATAATCCTGTGAAGTGAATTTTTAATTTTATGCAGTAACTTTAACGGCAGTGCCCCCCGCAACCCGCGAGTGAACGAGAGGCCCCGCATAATTTCCCTCTCGCTTGTGCAAGCGCTTCGGAGGTTCCCGCCATCAGTCGGATATTGGGCCATTTCACCTGAGGAAGAAGTGGGACGCACTGATCACGCATCCTGTTCCTTTGCCTACACCAACTCCTGAGTTATTTCTACCTACAAAAAAAAAACTAAAATGGCAACAAAATGTGCAGGTTGTTTTGACCCCCTAGAATCGAACAAAACGTTCAAATGCGGCGATTGTGCAGATAAATATGATGAACAATGCGCAGGTGTATTCCTAAAAGACCTAAAACCGGCTCAAATATCAGCGTGGACATGCCCTAAATGCTGTAACAAGCGACCTAAAGGGGATAACAGCAACACACCGGTTCGCAGGGACAATGAGCCCTTAAACAACGTTACGATGCGGAAAAGGCCCGCTGGCGATTCATCTGCCTTACCACTGTCCCGCGAAGAGATAACTCAAATAGTCCGGGATGAAATTCGCAACGCAATAAAAGAATGTATGAAAGATACTATTAAGTCCTCCATAGCCGAACAATACCAAGAAATTAAAACAAGAGTGGACGAGCTTGAGGCTTCAGTGACATTTTTGGACCAGCAGTACGAGGACCTCAGGAATGATGTAACAAATTTTAAATGTTTATCAAAGGAAAACGCCCAACTTAAATCGACCGTATCCGAGTTAAGTAACCGCCTAAACCAACTGGAATACCTGTCCCGTGCTTGTAATATGGAAATACACTGTGTCCCCGAATATAACAGAGAAAATCTCCCACTACTCGTGCAGCAGCTCGGAACAGTCATTAACCACCCTGTCCAGGAAACAGAAATAATGCAGTGCAGCCGCATCGCGAAAGTGAACCCAAACAACCCACGGCCTAGATCTATCCTGGTAAAATTTTCATCTCCCCGTATCAGAGACGGTTTCTTGGCTTCTAGTCGCAAGTACAACAAGGAGCACGTTAACTGCAAGTTAAATACGAGTCACCTCGGAATAGCTGAAAAACACATACAAAATATATATGTCGCGGAACACCTATCGAAGGAGACGAAGGCCCTTCACACGGCAGCCAGGCTGCGGGCCAGAGAAATTGGCTACGAAATAGTTTGGGTCAAGCATGGACGTGTTTATATACGCAAATCTGAGGGTACACAACACGTTTGGGTTAAGGACACGGAAGTGCTGCAAAATATTAAGTAATATAAGTAACCTATAGGTACAGTCGGCTGTTCTTATCCTTTAGCTATTAAGCATGAATTTTTGTAACTAACTATTCCAATTCAAATTGTTAAGTAATACAATACATCTAAAAATATTTTTACATGTAAACATGTTTTGTCCCTATACAATGTGCATGAACTGTGTTTATAACTTTAAGATGTACCTTATAACATACAAACACATACTACTTTTACCTATGTACATCTTATATTTAAAAAAGTATAATATTCATGTTGATTGTTTACGCAGGCTGACCAATTCTTGTTCCTTGTTTACCGATAACGCACGGCTGCGCCGGCGGCCACACAAAGGTGTTCTATATTTTAATGCCGTAGTTTACGATGGTTGCCTATGTTCGATAATTCATATGTTTTTATTCTACTCATTAAATAGACAACAATATAAAAAACACATACATACACGACAACAATACGATAACGAAAAATTGCATGGTATAATGTCTTTAATAAATAATAACCCTTATTCAATAAACAATAAATACTACTTTATAACATGTGGATTTTTATTTTATATTTTATACATCTATATACACATTTTTGTCCGTTTATATACGTACTACATTCAGTGCGGGTTTTATATAAGTATTAAAATACTAATACCACTGCATATAGTTGATATTAACATTAATTTTATAAATATACTTAATTCTAAAATGTCAGTGATACGTGTCTGTTCGCATGCGTTCACTTATTATTACTTGATATATAGTGAAATAGTTAGAATAAATAATTTTTCACAGGCGCTTTGAATACTGTGGCTGATGATATTGATTCGACCCAGCTGTGCGATAACAGGCAGGTACCTAGTTTAGAAGATTGCGTCACAATTAAAAATACATTTATTAAACCTTTTATGCTGATTACTCAAAATATACGTAGCCATCAGCGCAACCTTGATTATTTTGTGTGTGTGCTTAGCAGAGCGAATCTTGCGCCTGATGCTATAGTACTAACTGAGTGTTGGCTGCATGCATGCCCCCAGTTGCCGACCCTCCCAAGTTATAATTGTTTTGCGTCAGAGCAGCAGTATTTGCAAAATGACGGAGTAATTATTTTTGTTAGGGAAAATTTGTCTGTAAAGGTCCAAAAAAATAATATTAAAGAGGCAAATGCTCTATATTTGAGAATCAACAATGAAATTGACCTAATAGGAATATATAGATCGCCGAGTTATTGCAACACTGCTAACTTTTTAAGTTCATTAGACACCTTTCTGTCGCAAATCACAAGCAATAAGCATGTTATCATGACAGGTGATATTAATATAAACATCTCGCCTAACGCGCGCGGCAACAGCGCTGACGATTACCTAAATATATGCTCGGAACACGGTTTTTACTCGGGTAACTTTCTGCCAACTCGCGGTAACAATTGCCTAGACCATGTCATGATACGATCCAAACTAAAAACGGCGGTTATCACCTGTAATGAAGATATCACGGACCATCTCCTTATTATGACTCTTATCGACCTTTCAATGTCGTATGAAAAAAGTAAATATAATACAAAGCTTAATTTAAAATCTATTGAGTCTGAAATTAATAGCATAGATTGGTCACATTTATATAAGTTAAATGACGTAAACGTTGCATGTGAATTCTTTTGCACCTCACTTACGAGTATAATTGAAAAACACAAAAAATGTGTTCCCGTCAGTAACTCGAAACACACGATTAAAAAATGGATCACTCCTGGGCTCCTTAAATGTATACGAAGAAGGAGTAGATTGCATCGGCAAGCAAATAAAAACCCTAACGATGAGTCTATTCAAATTCAGTATAAAAAATATAGGAACACTTGTGCCAATATTTTAAAGGATGTCAAAGCTAAACATCATCAAAAAGAGCTTTTAGAAGCGCGCCTAGATGCAAAGAAGACTTGGAGGACGGTGAAATCGGCATGCAATATTGCACCCACCCGCTCCCAGGTTTCTGAACTCCTTGAACTTAATACAACACCACAAGCTTCGTTAAATACAGTAAATACCTACTTCAGTTCCATTGGTAAAAAATTGGCGGAAGTAACACTCAGTAGGATGGGAGTAAGTGAGGCGCAGTTAGCCAAAATGCAAAAGGGTAAAAGTTTTCCTGTTTCATCATTCTTTCTTCGACCGACTGACATTCACGAAGTGGCCTCTTTTATTAGACAGCTAAAATCTGGTAGCTCCCCAGGATTAGATGGTATCACACCAGATATACTAAAGCTGACAATAACTAGCGTTATAGACCCCATCACTTATTTATGTAATTTGAGCATGACCACCGCTACTTTCCCAAGTATTTTAAAGCTAGCATCAATAACACCAATTTACAAGGCGGGTAGTAGAGAACAAGTCACTAACTATAGACCGATCTCCCTGCTAAGCATAATTAGTAAACTCATTGAAAAAATAGTCAATGCCCAACTATTGTCCTTTCTCGAACGCAATAACAGCCTCTCGCCTAACCAATTTGGCTTCAGAAAAAATAAATCTACCGAACAAGCGACAGACCTACTGGTTGGTAAAATAGTTGAAACCTTGGATAAGGGCGAAAAGTGCGTAGGAATATTTCTAGACCTTGCCAAGGCTTTCGATACTGTTTCTATTCCGATACTATTGACGAAGCTCGAGAGTCTTGGCATCAGAGGACTTGTCCTTAAGTGGTTTGAGTCTTACTTGCAGGACCGTAGACAGTGCGTACGGGTAGGAAAACATACCAGTGACTTCGCTAATGTGGATTTTGGGGTCCCCCAAGGCAGTGTACTCGGCCCAACTCTATTTTTAATTTACATAAACGGCCTCTGTAACCTTACGCTAACAAACGCTATAACTGTATCGTTTGCCGATGATACAGCAATTGTGGTACGCGGTAAAAGTTGGCCAGAAGTGCAGAGAGCCGCGGAGCATAATCTAGAGTTGATAGTGGAGTGGCTCGATTCCAATTTGTTAACTTTAAATGTTCAGAAGACCAAATACATATGTTTCTCAATTGATCCGAGAGGTCAACCTCATGACGGATTCTATATTACTGTAAGACATCAAGACGTGTTGCCCGGTTCCTGTAACGCAAGTAGTGCTAGCTTCCTAGAGCGTGCAATTACCATTCGATACCTTGGTGTACTGCTCGACACTCATCTCACTTGGCGAGAGCACATCAACTCACTTAAGGGTCGTGTTCGTAAACTTATGTTTGTCTTTCGCACCTTGAGATATATTGCATATCCCGAGCTGCTAAGAGTAGTTTATTTTGCCCTTTGTGAGTCCTTGTTGTGCTATTGCAATTCAATTTGGGGTGGGGCGGCAAAGACACATCTCATTAACTTAGAAAGAGCTCAGCGAGCACTTCTCAGGGTTATCTTCCGCAAACCATCACAGTACAATACTAAAGCACTGTATACGATTGCTAATCTTCTCTCCGTTCGTCAGCTGTTCTTGAGGAAAATCCTTTATAGCTATGGCAAACTACATGATGAGATCTTTGAGGCTGACATAAGACGCCGTCAACGCTGGAAGACCCCAAAAACGCGTACAAAATTTGCCCAAAGATTTCATCCGTTTATTGCACCTCTGGTTATGAGATTGTTCTGTAAATTACATTCTATAGATAAACCCCCCAGCAAAAGGTTTTTAACTGAATGGCTTACTCAACTGGAATATCAAGATACCGAACTACTTCTGAAAGTCTTAAAATAATAATAAAATGTATATATATATTATCTATCTATCTATTACTTATAATATCTAAAATTAATCTCTTGTTTTATTTATTTATTTTTTATTTTATTTATTTATTTTTTCTTACACATCACACACATTATTATTATAAGTACTTACATTTACACACAGTCATACACTCTTAAGAACGCACTATAGGATTTAAAACTTTTACATTTAAAATATGGTAGCTATCTGCTATCTGTATGCATAAATTTAATGTAACTCTCTGTTCAACTAGTAGTTTAAGAAATTTATACTTGTATGTCGAAACTGGGTCTTGTAACACAGGGTTTCCTAGCACAAGACACAGGGTCGTGGATATTTGTAATTTTAAAACTGTTTCAATAAATATTTTTCATTTTTTTTCATTTTTCATTT
This sequence comes from Thaumatotibia leucotreta, assembly GCA_025490895.1. Lineage (NCBI taxonomy): Eukaryota > Metazoa > Arthropoda > Insecta > Lepidoptera > Tortricidae > Thaumatotibia > Thaumatotibia leucotreta. The sequence continues at coordinate 25,183 of JALPQI010014559.1, forward strand.
TTTTTTTTTCATTGTAGGTACTGCATTTCCGCTACTCATAAGAACGTGCTAAATATAAAAACTCTTGGATATTAAATTAACCCGTAATTAGGGTTCCACGTTTATAAATTAGTTGAAAACGAGTACATTGACAAATATTACAAAAAAAATTACCGCCATCTTGGATCTTAGAATGGACCCGAAAATCGTATTCCACGTATGCGAATTAGTCAGTAAAAAGTATAATGATGAAAATTGCAAAAAAAAGTTCCCGCCATCTTGGATTTTAGAATGGACCCGGGAATCGTATTCCACGTATGCGAATTAGTCGGAAACGAGTAAAATGATGAAAATTGCAAAAAAAAGTTCCCGCCATCTTGGATCTCAGAATGCACCCGAAAATCGTATTCCACGTATGCGAATTAGTCAGTAAAAAGTATAATGATGAAAATTGCAAAAAAAGTTCCCGCCATCTTGGATTTTAGAATGGACCCGGAAATCGTATTCCACGTATGCGAATTAGTCGGAAACGAGTATAATGATGAAAATTGCAATATAAAAAGTTCCCGCCATCTTGAATCTTAGAATGGACCCGGAAATCGTATTGCACGTATGCGAATTAGTCAGAAACGAGTACAATGATGAAAATTGCAAAAAAGTTCCCGCCATCTTGGATCTTAGAATGGACCCAAAAATGATATTCTACGTATGCGAATTAGTCAGAAACGAGTATAATGATGAAAATTTAAAAAAAAAAGTTCTAGCCATCTTGGATCTTAGAATGGACCCAAAAATGATATTCCACGTATGCAAATTAGTCAGAAACGAGTATAATGATGAAAATTGCAAAAAAAGTTCCCGCCATCTTGGATTTTGGAATGGACCCGGAAATCGTATTCCACGTATGCGAATTAGTCGGAAACGAGTATAATGATGAAAATTGCAAAAAAAAAAGTAGCCGCCATCTTGAATCTTAGAATGGACCCGGAAATCGTATTCCACGTATGCAAATTAGTCACAAACGAGTATAATGATGAAAATTAAAAAAAAAAGTTCCCGCTATCTTGGATCTTAGAATGGACCCGGAAATCGTATTACACGTATGTGAATTAGTCAGAAACGAGTACAATGATGAAAATTGCAAAAAAAATGTTCCCGCCATCTTGGATTTTAGAATGGACCCGGAAATAGTATTCCACGTATGCGAATTAGTCGGAAACGAGTATAATGATGAAAATTGCAATATAAAAAGTTCCCGCCATCTTGAATCTTAGAATGGACCCGGAAATCGTATTGCACGTATGCGATTTGTCAGAAACGAGTACAATGATGAAAATTGCAAAAAAGTTCCCGCCATCTTGGATCTTAGAATGGACCCAAAAATGATATTCCACGTATGCAAATTAGTCAGAAACGAGTATAATGATGAAAATTGCAAAAAAAGTTCCCACCATCTTGGATTTTAGAATGGATTAGGAAATCGTATTCCACGTATGCGAATTAGTCGGAAACGAGTATAATGATCAAAATTGAAAAAAAAAGTTCCCGCCATTTTGGATCTTAGAATGGACCCGGAAATCGTATTACACGTATGTGAATTAGTCAGAAACGAGTACAATGATGAAAATTGCAAAAAAAAATGTTCCCGCCATCTTGGATTTTAGAATGGACCCGGAAATAGTATTCCACGTATGCGAATTAGTCGGAAACGAGTATAATGATGAAAATTGCAATATAAAAAGTTCCCGCCATCTTGAATCTTAGAATGGACCCG
>JALPQI010014560.1:0-29120 GCA_025490895.1 Thaumatotibia leucotreta
GTGAATACTAGGGTGTTATAAGACTAAGTATAAAGGTGCATTCAGACCAAACGAGCATTCGCTATTCTAACCCCCTACTCTACGACATTATACTTTATAAATAACGGGATAAGAACAGCGAATGCTCGTTTGGTCTGAATGCACCTTAGTTAAGCTGGGTTATGTTCTGTTTTAGACAAGGACCTTACATAAAAGTAGTGCAACAATCATCTTCCTTCTTATTGTCACTGACTCATCCGAATTAGTATCTCTGTCTCATTTAACTTCAGTACAAAGAATACTTTACAGTTACCAAGTTTATTGTGACAGCAATATAAAATCGACGTTTCTAAAATTAGTGTTTTTTTTATATTTATGATTAAAGTACCTAAATACGTTAAAAATCTAAAAACAAAATACAAATGTTGTAAATGAGACCTCGATATGGTATCCTCAACTAATTGGAAGCCTAGACTACTTAAGAACCTTGTCAAAATGATAAGTAATACGGAATTCCTAGAATTTGATTTATATCGTCACTTTGACTTTGAATGGCCTAGGGTTCCAATTAGTAGTGTGTAGTGTGTACACTCGGATACCTCTTACGCAACTAACTTTGCTACTACTCGTAAATGAGCAAAAGCCTCAAAATTCTGTATAAAATTAAAACTAATTTACGTTTAAAACAATACTCAATAAACTATAATTTATTCGATGGTCTTCCATGACGTACCTAATCTCAATGAGTTTATCAAAAACTTATGTACTAAATATTATTTAATATTCACAAATGCTTTACGGTGAAGGAAAACATCGTGAGGAAATCTGCATACAACTGCGAAGAAATTCAAAGGTGTATGTGAAATTGTGGAGTCCCCAACAAGTTGGTCAGAGTTGGGACCACGCAAAATAGACACGTATGATATCGAATTGCGGAAAAAAAATGGCCAGAAAAACAACAACAACTACAACATACCTAATCTCTTTTATATAGCCGTACCATGACTTTTCAAGTATCGGTAACGTTACGTTTTACTCGACAGATACGTAAAGCGGGCCATTGCGCTCGCTCCAATCAATATGTCAGATCAAGTGCGATAGAATTCATTATGTATCGAGTAAAACCTAACGTATGCTTTACTTTCCAACTCATGGTACTGCTCATGATTTACACACGTATAGTTATCGCCATAAAATATTTAAATTTTTTCACAATCAAAAGCATGCGAATAAAATTATAAATATACTGTACTTGACTGTACAATAAAAGTTTCCCGAAGAACCAATATAGCGTTATTTGGCGCCATTAGACCGGATTTAGAAGACATTTCCACGGTGACTGTGTCTGTAACCTGTACCTAACTAAACTTAAGCGCTTGTGGCCTAGCGGTAAAACGCACGGCTGCTACGCAGCGGTCGTGAAGTCGAGCCCCGGCTCGTACCAATGAGTTTATCAAAAACTTATATACGAAATATTATTTAATTTTCACAAGTGCTTTACGGTGAAGGAAAACATCGTGAAGAAACCTGCATACACCTGCGAAGAAATTCAAGGGTGTATGTGAAGTCCCCAACAAGTACCGGGTCAGAGTTGGGACCACGCAAAATAGGCACGCATGATGTCGAGTTGCGGAAAAAAATTACCAGAAAAACAACAACAACAACAACCTGTAACTACTTTCAAGTGTGCTTGGTAGGTACTTTTGTTCTGCCTATACTGAAAATATTACGAGAAAGCTGTTAGGCAGATCACCGAAAACAATAAAAAAGAAAATGAGCTAAGGTAACTTGGGGTAAGATGAAACCATAAAGTTAGAAGCCGCGCTGGCGCTTAATAGAGAAAGGAAGCGTGTGAAAGGGAACCCACCAGTCATATGACTATTACACGAGTGCAAAAGAGATAGAAAACAATCCCAAAAGCGTACCCGCTTTCGGAGTGACATATCAGCCGTATCAGCCTTCTCGACGGAGACTGTTATTTAAAAGTGATTTTATATTTAATTCTAGTAAGAAGTAAATTTACACATATAATTAAATCGATATGGTATCGTGTAGTGTAAAGGATTGCCCTGTTACCCACCGAAGAAATGACGGCAAACACTCGTTTCTCAGATAAATATGATTTGTCGGTTGATTGTTTTCAAACGATATTTTGTCGATTTAGTAGCATAAATCGTGAAAGTTATCACTTTCTAGCACTCATTATTAGTTGTCCTATCACTGTGCGCTAATAAATTATCACAATAGTTAATATTAAAGAATATTTTGTGTAAAAATATAAATTGTCACGCTACGCTAGAGCTTGACTAAATGTTGAACTACCAATATCGATATTCGTTCGATAAACATACCTAATCAGTCTAAAAATATTACAATGCCGTCATAGTCGCAAATTTTAAATACGAATGTGTATTTAACAAACTTGAAGAATCTTACTAAGTTTTGTGAGATTTTTTGATAATATACGATTTTTATTATTTCTGTTCAATTTAAAGGATATGCCAGATAATAAGTTCACACACGTTTGCAATTTCTAATTCGACACCCTCAATCCACATTATAATATAAAACTTATAGCAAAAAACGAAGATAAAACATACTATGTCGTCGATAAAACAGTCAAACATCGATAGATAATTGCTCTGTTGTAATAGGCAACCCTATTCCTGACCACACATAGACAAATTTACGCACACACTTGCGCTTCGTTTTTGGTTACGCCTTTAATCGATGTCGATCATTCTTTGTCATCTTAGTTCTGTGGATGAAACGGTTTTCAGAATGAGGAAAGACCAAAAGTTGAGTAGTTGTCAAATTCAAATTCAAAATTCTTTATTTAATCAGAATACAGTACATTAAAGGTGTTAATTATTAATAAGGTCCTTGTATTCAGCAAGCAAGCAAGCATATAAATATTTTAAAGCTAAATAATAACAATTCATAAATTAAACAGAATATCCAGGTCTACTACTTTTACACAAATGTCACAAAAATACTATAATAAATTAAATTAATACAATGTCATCGGTTCCTTAAAATTTAAATAATCCTTAACGCTGTAAAAACATTTATCCTGCAGCCATTTTGTTAAAAATCGTTTAAATAATTCCCCCGACAATGTCCGCAATTCATTTGGTCACTTATTGAATACCGTAATGCTCATATTAAAAGCATTTCTCCTGTACATATCTTTTCCCCTCACTAGCTCGTAAAGCGCTCGTTTATCGTTTAATACGAGCGGGTAAAAACGCTTTTTACACACTTGTGAATAAAGTAGGGGAGTAAGGGGAGAACGGAACCTAACATCTTTTCCGACCCTAATGTCAACCTCACCTGCACGCGCTGGATGGCGGCGGAGTGGCGTGTTACCGCTCCGTGGTGCTCCCTGCTAGACAACAGACGAGGCTCTGGCGACCGAGTAAATGGCGGGATAACCATACGCCTAGTCGGGAAATCGGCTAGAGGAGGCTGCAGCGACCTTGGGATACAAATAACGCCCTAAAATGTCTGGTACGGAAAGGAATAGGACACTACCGTGACTAATATATCCTATGAAAACTATGATGAGGCTAGCACAAAGAAATAGTTCGTCATGCCATCCGGCTGACCCCCGGCGCCAGGTGGATTCCGGGTCTCCTGGTGTGAAATTGGCTACCGGCTGCAAGGCAGTGGGTCACCAGGCTTCTTGCAGAAAATGGACTACTGCTGACAAGAAACTCAACACCAAGCACCGAGCTCTGATGATAGGCACATGGAACGTACGCGGACTGAACAAATCGGGAAAACTGGAAGTGGTGACATCAGAGATGGAGCGATACAATTTAGATATATTGGGCTTAAGCGAAACGCATCTCAAGCAGAGTGGTCACTCTAAGACAGGCAAAGGAGTCACTATGATAAATGCGGGTAGTGAAGAGAACAGCTTTAGTGGGGTCGGTTTCCTAGTTGCTGAACACTTAACGAACTCAATTCTGGGGTATGACGCCATTAATGACAGAATAGCACTTTTGAAACTGGCAGCGTGGCCTCACTCTATAAATCTCATACAAGTTTATGCACCCACATCTGCATCTACCGAAGAGGAAATCACTGACTTCTATAATACACTAAGTCAGGTTTATCAAGGTATTCCGTCGAAAGAGATTACAGTTCTGCTGGGTGACCTTAACGCGAAGATAGGAGTTACTCTTCTCGATGAGCACCTGAGAGAAAATGTAGGCAGGTTTGGTTTAGGTGAACGGAATGAGCGAGGGCAAATGTTGCTGGACTTCTGCGCGGAGAACAACTTGTCTGTGATGAATACATGGTTTCAACAGCACCCTCGTAGGCTTTACACCTGGACATCACCTAATGGTAAATACAGGAACCAAATCGATTACGTCATAATTGGCAGGAGGTGGCGGTCGTCAATCGTTTTCGCCAAAACGCGACCTGGAGCGGATTGTGGTAGCGATCACCAGCTTCTAGCAGCTGCTGTTAAAATCCGTCTGAGGGCTGCTACAGGAAAGTTGACGAAAAAACCTCTCACATTACCAGCGCAGGCCGAAGACGAATTTCGAAACATGGCAAGTTTACGTCTTAAAGAGTTGAAAGTGGATCCTTTTGATTCAGCACATGCGTCATGGGAGACACTTAAGTCCGTTGCTCTGGAAACGGCTAAGAATGTAGCGAGCAAAGTTGGAAGACCAACTCCCAAGGCAGACTGGATGAAAGGGGACACGTGGTCGTTTATTGAAGACAGGAAAACCCTTAAGGAACGTGGCTTAAAATCTGAGATAGAGAGGCAGCGATATCGGGAACTGCATGCCACAGTTCAAAGGCTATGTAGGAGGGATAAGAATGCTGCTATCGATGAAGTATGCCAAGATATGGAAAAAGCAGCAAACCACGCTCACACCAAAGACATGTTCGCGAAGGTGAAACTTGTCGCCAAAGACTTCAAACCTAAAACCTGGGCGATTGAAGATGAGTTGGGAGCACCATTGATTGAGAAACATCTGATTTTGGAAAGGTGGCGTCAGTACTGCCAACAACTATACAGTGAGAGTAATGACTTCATCGAAGACCGCATGGATTTCACTGAAAGAGAGCCGGACATCCTCTTACACGAAGTTGAAGCCGCGGTGCTCCGTCTAAAACATAAAGCATGTGGTGGGGACAGAGTATCCGCGCAAATGCTCAAGTGGTTGGGTCCGCATGGCACACAGGTTCTACATCTCATATGCCTGAAAGTTTGGAGAACTGGTCAATGGCCTAAGGACTGGATGGAGTCGGTAGTAATTCCGCTGCACAAGAAAGGTTCCACTAAGAAGTGCGAGAATTACCGCACCATTTCTTTGACATCCCATGCGAGTAAAGTCTTTCTCCATATTCTCAATAAAAGACTCGAGAATTTCATCGGCAGCCAGATTGCAAGGGAGCAGGCAGGTTTTGTCAGAGGTAGAGGCACACGGGAACAAATACTGAACATCAGACAGCTCATCGAAAAAGCCAGAGAGTTCAATGTGCCAATGGCCCTATGCTTCATTGACTATGCAAAGGCTTTTGACTGCATCAGTTGGAAGAAAATGTTTCGAGTCATGAGCGAGATGGGTGTTCCGGATCACCTAATTTTCCTTGTGCAGAACCTGTACCTTGACGGAACTTCTAGGGTGCGAATAGAGGACACCGAATCTGAACCATTCCAGACCAACCGTGGGGTCAGACAAGGCTGTATTCTCTCGCCACAACTGTTTAACCTGGTGGGCGAACACATCATGAGAAGGGTTCTGGAGGAATGGGATGGAGGCGTACGGATTGGAGGACACCTCATTAATAATCTACGCTTTGCAGATGATACCACCATTATAGGCTCTAGTGAAACTGAAATAGCCGAGCTTCTGCAAAGGGTTCAAGAAGTGAGCGTGGAGTATGGCCTACATATCAATAGGACGAAAACAAAACTCATGTTTGTGGATCGGGCGGGCACTTTTCAACGAACGGGAGAACTACTTGATCTCGACACAGTAGACAAATTTGTCTATCTTGGTTCAATGATTACCTCGGACAGTGACTGTGAAAGCGAGGTGGTACGAAGAGCCCAGATTGCAAAGGCAGCGGTAAAGCGACTGGAGAAAATCTGGAGGAACAGAGGAATTAGTCGAAGAACGAAAGTAAAACTAATGAGAACCCTGATCTTCTCTATATTTCTGTACGCCGCAGAAACTTGGACTCTGAAGGCACGCATTCGGAGCAGGATTGACGCATTCGAGATGTGGTGTTGGCGCAAAATGCTAGGAATCCCATGGACAGCACGTCGCACTAATCTATCGATTCTGGCTGAATTAAAGATAAAGTGCCGCCTATCGACCATTTGCCTTCAACGGATCCTACAGTACTTCGGTCACGTGGCTAGACGCGAGTCAGACAGTCTTGACAAGCTTATTGTTGTTGGTCACGTGGAAGGAAAAAGGAATCGTGGAAGATCACCAACCCGTTGGACCGATGCAGTGAAGGAAGCCTGTCAGGGTACCCTTCAAGCGTCTTTCCGGAAGGCGGAAAACCGTGCTGAGTGGAGAGCTTTGGTGCAGGAAATTTCGGCCTCAAATGGTCACGACCCTCAGTCATGAGGAAACGAAGAAGAAGAAGAAGAATAAAGTAATTTGACATTGCTCTAATTCCTATAGCCCCCTACTGCCTAGTATATGTGGATCTATATGACCGTAGTAAACATGCGCAATCGGAGCTCACATGTTAAATTGTTCGTTCTCATGGGTGACTTTGTAAGCCATTGGCTATATTAAAGTTCCAGAAGTAACTCTATTCTACGATACGTTTCGACATTCCGTTTTAAATGGTTTCTTTAAGTTAATTTACATTTGGATGAGATTTGTAATCATATTTCCTCGCTATAGTGAGGGGAAAAAAGTTTTATTACACTTGGCGGCAAAGTTTGTTCAACTCTCGTGCCTTGAGACCTTCGCAATGCTCAAGATTCCAGTTTTTGAACCACTCGTTACGCTCGTGGCTCAATTTTGGAATCTTTCGCTAGCTCAGGTCTCAATATTGGCACGACAGTTAAACAACAACTTTGCCCCCTTGTATAATAAATAACTATTACAGGCCCGAGGCTTGTATAAAAGATTTAACATATTATGTGTTCTTGTCCTGCCTTGTCTCTGCAAAACTTCACTTCTCCGTCCTTCTGGCACAGCGTCTACTGGTAGTATTTTGTCTTACCCCATTCAAGAAAACGTTTCATCTTACCCCAACTTACCTTACTTAAATACATACTTAAATTATTGAACAAATTGCGAAAACACAAATCAAATTATTTATTAACTAAATATTTTGATTTGTACTTTTAATTTTTCTCCAGTAGTCACACTACTTAATACTATATAAATTATAAATATTAGATGTCATATACCAAAGAAAAACGACCAAGATCACCTATGTCCATCTTGGTCGTTTTTCTTACGTTTACGTGTAGTGTGACTACTGGAGAAAAATTAAAAGTACAAATCAAAATATGATTTGTGTTTTCGCAATATGTTCAATAGATGGCAGCACCATCTCTCTCTAGCTATTCTAGAAAACTGTAAAGTATTCTAATAGGAGGTGCAGGCATGTAGTTAGTGCCTTTTTGAAGTGTCACCTATTAGTGTTACTACATAACTATCTTCTTAGAAATACTACTTCTGAAACTTTACTTTTTTTTAATCCCCGAAGGAGCTTATTTTACTTCGCAAAACCTCAATGACAGCATTGATGAACTTATTTTTTGGCAACCCTGTATACACATTTCAGTATGTTTTTGCTGTAAAAATATTAAACTTTGGTTTTAGAATGGATTGCGAGATCAGTGTCAATGAAAAAATTACAAAATATCTGATACAAGTACTTGTACTGATATAAGACTTCAATTTGTAACCAATTCTGCTATTCAAATGTACTTGGTTACCCGCGACGGGCCGTGTAGTTGTTTGTCACTGACATAAAATTTATCGCAAGAACTTGAAGAAATCAAAAATAAATACCTAATTTTTTGTGAAGTTAAAAGATTGTCACAAAAAACACGACAAGCCGAACCTCGTGTCCAGAATTAACGAAAATTATTGTTCTAAGCTTTGTCACAATCGTCACGACTTTCGTAAAGGAGAAAGAAATTTATTAATGATGTCTTTAGTAAAAATTGTATGATGGTGGCCAACAAGCACATAGACCGTCCTATAGTAAGCGGTGGCCGTAGTCGATGGAGGCCTGGGACTTCAGGTAACAGAGATATTTTACAACGGTGGTGACGGCAGTAAGAATACATTTGTCATCACCCCAACTCCACCTGCGGGTGTCGTAAGAGTCGACTAAGGGATTGAAGTGTCACTGACCATTATTTGATAAAAGATTGATGAAGGGCAGCAGCGTCATCATAGTGGACACATTACTGCGATCGCCAATCCGCTTGCCCAGCGTGGTGATTATGGGCATTTATCCTAATGCGTCTATACGCATAGTTAATAGGAGAGGCCTATGTCCAGCAGTGGACTATCATAGGCTGATAATTATGATGATGACCAAGTACCTACTCTAGTGGTAACAGATGGGAAAAAAATCCCAGTTGTTAACTCTGGTGTCAGATGGGTGGTAACAGGTGGGAATAACCCAAATTAGATACCTACACTAATTCAGTACCTACAAAGAACTTAATAGAATATAAACAACTCTATTACTCTCGATTTTTTAAATCAATTCTAAAGTCTAATAAATCAAAAACAAACCCTTTTTAACGAAATACTTCCAGAACAAGCAAGATTCAAGCGTAAAAATAAACGCGAGGTTATTATGTTGATAAAACGGCATTGTCGCCCGTAATAGGCGTGGCATTAGGATGAAAATTGTATCATTATGGCTGAGTAGTCCAGTCATTAAATAGACTGTTTTTCTTATGTAAGACAGTTCTATGTTGAGAACAGATAAGATTTATATGTACGGGATTGGGCTTATACATTCATGAATACCCATCGGAAAGTCAAAAAATCTGAAATCGAAATCAACGAACAATCGAACGAACGATTTTTTTGACGTATTAGATAAGTATATAATGTATAGTAAAACGTAAGAGATAAGTGGTAAAATACGAGAGAAAATTGTGAAAAACTTTTAAATAAAATAAACAATACGACACGTACAAGTGCGAAAAACATGAAATTAGAAACGAGTGGCAATTTTTTTAAACACTACCTATAGGGAGTGTTTAAATCGACACGAGTTACGAATTTCGTTTTAGCACGTGTCTCGTACGACGTTTTTTAGTACAAATGACCCTCCGAAGTTTTGAACCTGACGTAAAATGACCCACTTCTCGCACTAGAGCCTAAAAAAGGCACCATCTGTACTATAAAAATAAGTTTTATGTTAGATCACTTGGTCTATAAGGGGGAAGAGGACTATGTAAATAAAAGAGACACGGCGATACTCGCCCAGCTATCAGCTACCACGGCCGGGCGAGTATCAGTGTCTCTTTTTTACACGGCAGTGCGTATCTTTTGGTCGTGTTTATAGCTGATAGTTGATTGTTTAGTAGCTCGCGGTAAGACCAGTGCCGAAAAGGGTCGAATTAAACGGTCCACATTATATGTACAAGTACATACCTACACAGTAGTTCCGTTTGAATATTACTGCCGTAATATGCAATAACGTTTTCGTTCCAATTGGCAGATTGAAAGTGGCCAATGGCTTTAAAAACAACGAATGGTACAGAAAATAATAGCTCACTGTAACTCACGATCTTGTCACACCAACGCAGCATTTTGGAGTCATTAGTCTATGAGTAAAGAATGGTTTTACACCGCAAAATAGCGGCACTACGTTCTGTTGGAGTATTGCCGCAATACATCAACTGGCTGCATTGTAGAGTTGGCCGCGGGCGTATTACTCGAGGTAGGAACTTGAGCGACTATCCTTCACGTCACCCTCTCTCATTCCACTGGTGCACGTAGGCCTCTCCTACCAACTATGCGTATCGATGCATTAGGAGGTCATCAGCCTATAATAGTCCACTGCTGAACGTAGGCCTCTCCTATTAACTATGCGTTAGGAGGTAAATGCCCTTAATCGCCACGCTGGGCAAGCGGGTTGGCGGTCGCAGTAATGTGCCCACTATGATGACGCCGCTGCCCATCATCAATCTTTTATTAAATCCCTAATGGTAAGTGACACTTCAATCCCTTATTCGACTCTTACGACACCCGCAGGAGGAGTTGGGGTGGTGACAAATGTATTCTTACTGCCGTCACCATACGGCCAATTACCACGGCCAAATTAGGAAGTAAATGCCCTTAATCGCCACAATGGCCAAGCGGGTTGGCGATCGCAGTAGTGAGTCTACTATGATGATGCTGCTGCCCATCATCAATTTTCTACACAGGAATATTCATTGAGACTTTAATCCTCTACGACATCTACGGGAAGATTTGAGGGACATCGTTTAAAAAGCATTTCAGGGTGCGTAGCCAAGATGACAACTGCTAACGCTCAATCGTGAAAGAAACCCGAATGTCTCTGTTGCAATAATAACCAAGAAAGAAAAAGAGAATATCTTTCTGTTTAGCCCATTGGTTGAATGATAAAGAATGCCTTCGGACATTCAGTCCGCGATTTGTACCTATTTGTATTGTGGAATAAAGTTCAAATAAATATAATAGTTTGGTAAATTTAAGCAAAGGAGTAGTGGCAGATAGGTATCTAAGAATAAAAATAATCCTCTTATGACTTAGAACAGTGGAGTAGTTCCACAAACTATTCAGCAATTTCAGCTGTCTGCCACGGCTTCCTCGACCACGTTAATATTTCTACATCTAACGCCATAAATATGTATGCAGTTTTACTTTACCCCATTGTAACAAGGTTCAATTGCTTAAGCATAATTGTAGACGACGACTGTAGAAAATATGTATACACTTCGATCTTAGTTTGATAAGCCGCTGTTCTATTATATTATAAAAACAATTTGAAAAGAGACATGAAACAAACAAAATTTTAAGAGAGTGAATTTAATTATTCCAGGGAATTACAATATAATAATATATTATTATGTAAAAAAACACCAAGCTATTCTGGTGTTCATAATTCGGGCGTTTTCGTAAATCAAAGTCAAAGCTCCTACGAGGATTTTTCAATAATGTGGCTGTATTTGAAAATATGGTCAAAAATATGCCTCTACGAGGGGAAAGAGGGGTCTTTAAAAATGGTTTTTTAGTTTTTTTAATATGAAACCCTTTTTGATTCGCAATCCGACGTATACTTGGTCCTATTCTATCATTCGCGAGCATTACAAAATGATGTCCTTCAACGAAGCTATCGTTTTTTTACAATGTTGTATTGTTCATCTCAGATATCAAACAATTCTTCCAATCTATCCACACGGTTTTATGGTCACATCTATATTCTATACTTTGAAAGGTTTAAAAGGCGTATGTCCAAAGCACAAGGACTAAAATCGTTAACATATTTTTGGATCCGTACATAAAGTAGAAACAAAAGACAGGCGGTGAAGCCAGTTGTTAAGTAAATTGCCCGAAACCATTAGCTCCGTCAGTTGAATGCAGTTCTATTTGGCTTTGCAGGGTTCATTCCTTTTGTGGGGAGTTACTTTGGAAGTTGTGTTGAGATGATCGTCATTTATTTTTATGTCGGTATACAATTTTTCCTAAGCGATCCTAAATGGGTTACATTTTCACCAAGAACCATTTTGAATGAAATGAACAAGACCACAAAAAAACTAAATATAATGATATGACATGTGCTTACTTAACAAATTTGTACATGACCGACATCTTTTGTAATACAGTGTCATGTTTGTAATATGTTACAAGCTTCATAACATATGACCTTATTAACATTTGCCGTGATATTTTTAATCAAGAAATTTTCATTTTCACTTTGATATTTTTATTTTGGTGCATTTTCACAGAATTGAATAAAACAGTATTGGTATAGATTTATTAACCAGATCCATGATAGTTATTATATTTTGAACTTAATTCATAAATTTTTCTTCGGTCCTTAATTTCAATAATTTTATTTTTCCATCCAGTTTTGTATTTAAATAATGCAACGTTCTCTTTTATTACGTCTTTTTTTAGCCTGCATGTTTTACATAAAGGCGTTTCGTTGGATATATTTTTAGACAAATCTGATGCTAGAGCCGTGGTACAATATTCGTTACATTGCACATCTTTCATTTCAGGTTTTGTGTGTACGAATATAGAAGCGGGTTTTGACCATAATCGATCATCAGTTACTTCCTTCGCTCTGGTGTATATCTGTACCTCGTATTCAGCATCAGGTAATGGAAGAGGTAATGTATATTTACAAAATCCAACAGTATCACAGCTTATAAATGACGTATCCGCCAGTCGCCATTCTTCAAATTTTGTCAAACGGTATTGTATTTTATAAACACTAGTTTTATAATCATAGGCATTCATTGAGTACACAAAACTAGCAGTCCACTTCAGCAGTACACTTAACGAAGTTGATTCTGATATTTCTAGAGCATATACATAATCAATTTTTATGAGCGATTTGGTATTCCAATTGAAACTTTCGTTACTACAAAATTTTCCATTGCAAGTTGTAAGCAACAATGAAATATTTTGACCCCCAATGAAACGTTTATCATACCTCTCGTCTTTTATATTCCATTTACATATAAACGTAGTATTTACTCCCACGGACGTAGAACTTTTTTGAAGCATTGTTGCGCTCTTACCATCCTGGTTTATAAGATACAAAATGCACGTACTGATGCCGCCAAGATAACTCCATTCACACTGAAGTATTTCCCAATATTGTATAAAACACCAGAAATTCAAGCTTTCTGGATAGTAATTAATTGTAACAGTTATCTCTGCGAATAACGTTTTTTTACTGATGCAATAAAAGTTTTCTTTTCCTACATAGTTGGCTCTTGTTTTGTATTTTACTGTTGTTCTGTTTATCACAATCAGTTCCTGAAGGTCTAAAGTGATATCTGATAAAATTTTTAGATTTTCACTATCATCACCATTGCAATATACCTCGAAACTCTCGCCAATGTCAACTAGATAATTGTGGTATTCGAGGAAGTTGTAATAATAAATAACCCTCGAAGAGTTGACGGTCATTGTGGGTTTTACTGCAATAGTTACAGAGTCTTTTCTACGAGTTTCATTGTCAATGCAGGTATATGTGTGAAAACCTGTTTGCTGAGTATTTACAGAAAATCGGACAGTTGTTGTGTTCACCTCATTAATCTGTATCAATATTCCATTTTCCTTTATCTTGAGATGTTCAGTTTTATCGGCCGAACAATATAATAATGTGTCTTGTTCATAGAATGATTCGTACGTTGGAACTGCCTTCTTGCCTCCGTACGAACGGATTCTTTTCAAATTCACTGTTGCTATCTTCGGTGAACACTCTTGACGTTCAAGGCTTTGGTCGGTAGCCTTGGTAGTAATAACATCGCTTTCTTTTTTTCTTGTCTCCCCATCTTCAACTCCATCGATACAGTTTAGTAGAGCCAGTAATACCATTAAGATCAACAATTTCTCAGATTTTAATTTGAACATGATCGCACATGCACAACAAGCAAACATAAGTGATTCTGACTATTTGGCGAGCATAACATCATGCACAGTTAATAATATGTCACAATTTCCTTCTATATAACATTTTCAGGAATAATCACAGAGGAAATTACAATTTACATTGAAATAAGGAAAATAAATTCATTAAAATTTAACAGATTGCATTTAAATGGGTAAGTAGATGCATTAAAATAATTACAACGTGCTTTGTCACAATAATACCGATCAACATAAAAACTGCGAGGGGTCACTGGTAATATTTTCCTTTTCTGACTAATATTTAACTAACTGTTGATTACATTAATGAAGCAAGTTGCGCAAACAATACACATAAATGTAATACCTTTTTGCCATCGCCAGTCATTGTGGTTAGATTATATTACTAAATATATCAAGTTAATTTTTAAAAGAGGTGTTATTAGTGTATTAATATGAAATTAACGCATCGTCCAGCAGGTCCATCTACGGCATGGAGCATGGCATGGAGATAACGCTGGTGACGTTATTTATCGGCACCGCAAGAGCGATGGGAGAAATACGCGCCAGTTGGGCCCTAGTTGTATTGACCAGCCGCGCAAATATGACTATGACCCTCATAAAACCTTTTCTATCAGGTGAGCAGGGGCCAAGGGTCTCTATTGTGAGCGTGGTGAAATCGTAGTCCTTGAGAAGTGACGAGTATTGGTGGCGCTTGATTACCTGGGCCTGGTCAGCTGTTGCTCCATCCTGTAGACAGGTAGCCTGATCTGGGAGTGGGCGACGATAAGTACATGTACTTTCCGTCCCACACCAGTTAATAATGTTTTATATTCGTAATAATTTTGTTCGTACAAAAGTGCTACCCCCTTATTACTATTATAATGAATAAAATTGCCCTCAATACTCCTCATCAAAATTAGGCTGACCATTCTTTTCTCTCAGTCCACATTGGCCCAATGTACCTACATTGGGCCAATGTGGACTGAAGGGGTGAATTCGAGGGATGTTGTTATACGTACGAAGAGTAAAGCAATCTTGCGATCTCACTTCATCGCATAGTTGTGTCTCTTAAATTGGCCTAAACATATTGGGACGATACGTATCTGCGTGCAAGGAGTTTATCTGCGTGATCGAATCAGAAATGACGAGATCCGTAGGCGAACTAAAGTTACTGACATAGCCATCCGGATTAGTAAGCTGAAGTGGCAATGGGCAGGCCACATTGCACGCAGAGCAGATGGTCGATGGGGTCCAAAAGTGCTCGAGTGGAGACCACGGCTAGGCAAACGCAGCGTAGGACGTCCACCCACAAGATGGACAGACGACCTTATGAAGGTCGCCGGGACACGCTGGATGCAGGTCGCATCTAACAGGTACATGTAGAGGTCCAGAGGGGAGGCCTATGTTCAGCAGTGGACGTCTTATGGCTGAGATGATGATGATGATGTATCTGCGTCCTTTAGACTTATTGATAAAAAAATGTATAAATTTATAACTGTCAACGTGGCAAAAAAAAATTACTACATCCGCGATAACACCTTATAGATAGTCATGACATCATACGACATATTAAGAGGTTGCGGGCATTCAAAAAAGGGGCAAAATGTTTTTGTATATTTTAATTTCACCATGTTGTTTAGGCGGACAGGTGAATGGGGTGAACGTATAAGGATTTGCAGTTGACTACTTACAAAAAATATTCCCCTTAGGTACCAGCAACTCAAATCATCCTGACAATATACTTAGAAATAAATTTATAACAAAGCTTCATAGCTTTCAAACCTCCAACATTACCAAACCACGCTCCATTTACGCTTTCCATTCTTAACTTGAATTTTATACCAACCGGAGACCCGCAGGAATTCACGTTAGATTTAAAATTGCAAAACATGCAGAAAGGATCCCATTTGGAATCCAATAAAAGTTCCGCCGTATGCGGTACGCAACGCAACATTACGCGAGGTATTCTGATTTAAAATTTCCGTTCAAAAATTCGCCTCAGCGGTGAAATTTCGCGCGACAACCTTCTTCGTCGTATTCAAATATTTACGTTGTCGTGCGATATGGTCTGTGAGGATGACAAACCAGGATGCGGATTTTTGACAGTGATGGGCTTCCAATACCGGTATTTTTTGTGTGAGCAAAATCGGTATTCCGTTATTACATCATCAGCCTATGATAGTCCACTGCTGCACGTAGGCCTCTCCTATTAACTATGTCTATAGACGTAGGAGGTAAATGCCCATAATCGCCACGCTGGGCATGTGGATTGGCGATCGCACTAATGTGTCCACCATCATGACCAATACTCGGCGGGGGCGAGCTGTTTTCATACTAAATGACATGTATCACGTGACATTTAGTATGAAAACAGCTCACCCCCGCCGAGCATTGATGATGTTCATGACGCTGCTGTCCATCATCAATCTCTTATCAAATAATGCTCAGTGATACTTCAATCCCTACACAAACAAATGTATTCTTACTGCCGTCACCAGACGGCCAAAATGCTCATACAAAATAATAATATGTATTGGAAGTGAATTGAATTTATTTATTACTGAACATGGTTTAGTAATTTATAAACAGGTAAGTTGGTGTTAAAAGCTGCATTTTCCACATGATCTGCCTTGTCAGGCAAGCCCTGGTAATGGGCGAAATCAAGTTGATTAATGATTAAGATTAACCAATGAAATTGCGAATAACGATTAAAATTGCCGATTGAACTGAAATATACCTATATTTTACTGATTCTCAAATAAATATCTTTTTTATCATGTTTATTTTTTGCACTGGGTATTTATTTCTACGTAGTTTAAGGTTATAAATGCAGGTTTTTAATATCATACAGGCTTTTATTAAAACCGAGGATCGAGATGCAGGTTTTAAGCCAAACCGTGAAACCGTTTGATTAATATAGTACATTACGACACAAAGTGAGCTACGAATTTCGTTTTTGCACGTGTCTCGTACGACGTTTTTTGGTCCTCCGAAGGTTTGGACTTGACGTAAAATGAGCAACTTTTTGCACTAGCGCCTAAAAAAGGCACCATCTGTACTAAAAAGTCTAATTTTAAACGTCACAAAATTTCTAATAAAAGTTCAGCGAGAAGCAATGTACTTCAAAATGAATCATTAATTAGCGCTTGACAACGACAGTCTGCAGCCATTCGTAGCGTTTGACAACTAAGCAGTGGATAGGTACACGCGCTACATTGATCATTTAAAAGACATAATATTAACTGTACTGTTCATTTAAGTATTTGTCAACTCTTAATACTGGAAAAGTTTTATTACTAATTTTCGTAAAAGCCAGGGTCGTGGCAACACACGGTATATTTTGAGTATTTATATTAATTACACTAATTAATATTATTGTGCAGTCAGTAAATCAAATGATATAGAAAATGCTCTATAGATGAATTTTATACAAGCCAGTATACAAACTTAATTTAACTCAATCTATTTAATTTCATTAATTTAGTTAATACAAGCTTTATAATATTGGCCTACGGCGTATTATTTTGATATTCAACAGTACAATATTGAGTAATTAATCATATATTAAAAATCCTTATACAACCTTCTTAATAACATTATGTCTGCGTCTTGTTTTTAAACTAGACTATTCGAATTGTTAGAGAAATTATTTTGAAATCGAACCATGTATTATTCGATATTTCGTACCTCCTAGTTAAGAATATGAACATTACTTGCTATTGTTTTAAATTTGGACATTTCTGTTATTATTAAAAAAATAAAATAAAACGATAAAAAAAATAATTATGTATCGTCGCGATCCCAGCATTGAACAGAAGAGCTATTTGTTATTGCCACATGATTGCTGAGCAAAAGCTACTATAGCATAAAATTATTTTGGTAGGTTTAATTTTGTTTTTGAGAAAGTTTATTTATGAAAGACGTGAATCACCATTATTATCTTTAATTCTCGTACTGAACTTAATATACAAATAAATTATTGAGCCTTAGCATTACATTGGTGTAAAAGGTACACGCTTAAATAGGACCAAGCGTTTGTTTTAGTTTTACTATTAATCAAATGATAGCAGTACAGTAATCGAGAAAATGAAAATAAAGAATTCATATGACGTTGTAAATACATACTACTACCAGTACATTGTGCTTGGAATAGCACAGTTTACACAGAGTACGCGCCGCGCTCGCGAGGCGTGGACGCGGGCTTAGTTCTTGATAATGGAGACTTAAGCTCTCCATTCCAGACTTTCTGTAATTAAAAAGCCGCGTTTCATATCAATTCCTCTCCCTTGTCCAAAATAGGTACTGGGCTACTGGGAAATGTTACAAGACCTTCAAGAAAAGAGCGTATCTTAAAGGTCGGCAACGCACTAGTAAGGTAACCACAGGTGTTGCGGATGTACATTGTACATAGGCGGCGGTGATCCATTACCATCAGGCGATACGTCTGCCTCACTTGCCTCCTATTCCATAAAAAAATACTGTCTATGGCACTTTTGATTCCACACTTCGTACCCGTATGTCCAATCCGCAAGAGCCTCTCACATTAGATGCCGTGGAACCCGCAATCTGCTGGATCTCTTAAAGGACGATGATTCGAAACGGCGTTTAGGTGACGCCTCTTTCGAATACCTCGCGAGTCGTAACGTGTCGTAAATCGTTCGCAGATTGGAATCGAGATGGGGACTCGTTCGGTTTGAGGTATCGAGAAGAAGAAATAGCGATGATTTTTTTGAGTTCATATCATTTGTTAATACGTACAACATGTGTTAATAAAATAAAATCACTTTTATCAAGCATGCAATGAAATGTTGTCGTTACGTGCGTAAAAAGCGGATATGAATAAAATGTTTAAATAATTGTTTTTTGAGATCTGACAAATCTTCTATGTGCATAATGTTACTAGGTACTTTATTATAAATTTTGGAGCCATACTCTTCGGTACAATTCTTCTTTGTAATAGGTATTGGTTGAATGAAACTATGGGTGCAAAACTTTAACAAAACTTCGAAATTGACATATAGGTATGGGAGCACTAGCCAAATCCAATTTTATTGACTATCTCGGAATCTTGAACTTGTAATAATTATTTGGGTGCAATAAATATTATCTACTAAGTATTACTACTGCTGAACATAGGCCTCCCCCAAAAAATGCCATAATGATCGGTCCTGCGCCAACCGCATCCGGCGGACCACTGCGACCTTCACCAGGTCATCAATTGACGTCTTTCGGAGTTTCGGCTGATATGAGATGATGATGATGAAGTATTACTAAGCTGGTTTCTTATTGTCTCGCATATGGTGAGAAAAGTAGAGTATATACCTCGGGAATGAAACTGTTTTTTGTCTTGGGCGCTTGAATCCCTCACTGCAGTCCTGGATGCTTAGCCAAGTTGCCAATCGCTAGCGCTTAGTCGTCAATCGCAGCTAACTGTCTTTGTTGCTCTAATATGAAAGAGTGTCAGAGAGGGAAAACTACGATACGCTACTAAGCGCTAGCGCTTGGCAACTTGGCTAAGCATACTGAGTGCTCTCTCTTTTGATACGAGTATTTTTTTTCTTTCATATCCACTTGACAAGTTTTGTTAAAGATTTGCACCCAAAGTTCCGATCACTAGTAATAGGACAGTTTTGGAAGATATGTACAGTCGACGTCATAGATTTCACTACCAAAAATATTGTTACACGACTTTATTGCCTTAACATTAAGGTCGTGTAACCATATTTTTGATGCTATACCGTAACTGCACAAGATTTACGACTAGGCTACCAAATAGCGATGAAAATAACACGAAAGATACATGTATCTTTGAAATGCCCCTGTATTTTTCAATAAAATACAGAATCATTCGTTACGGATCTTCGATTTATTTTTTTCATATCTTTCAGTTTTTTACGTGTAAAATACATTATAACATATTTTTTGCATTAGTATATTACTATAACTATATTATCAGTTACTTACTTACTTACGGATCTGAAACGTGGTCGTTCACTATGGGACTCATTAGGAGGCTCAGAGTCACTCAACGAGCGATGAAGAGGGTAATGCTTTCTCTACGAGATCGCATCAGGAATGACGAGATCCGCAGAAGAACGAAAGTGACTGACATATCCCGAAGAATTGCCAGATTGAAGTGGCAGTGGGTTGGCCATATTTCCCGGAGGACCGATGACCGGTGGGGTCGGCGTGTTCTCGAGTGGCGACCACGCACTGGACAGCGCAGCGTGGGAAGGCCCCCCCACAAGATGGAGCGACGACCTGGTAAAGGTTGCGGGTGTCCAATGGATGCGGACAGCTCACGACCGATCTTTGTGGAACTCTCTGGGGGAGGCCTATGTCCAGCAGTGGACGTTAATTGGCTGTTGATGATGATGATGATATTATCAGTTAGCTAAAGAGGTTGAAATGATCAATTATGACGAAATACTTAGGTACCTGCCCATTGGCAACGATTTGGGAGAGATTTTTTTTGTAGGTCTCTTTAATTTATATTTATATATATATTTTGTATTATTGATTATTATCAATAGTGTCAATTTAATTATGTGTGATTTAATGTATAATAAACTTACAAATTGGAGTCATCACTATCACTATCACTACATAGTATAAAATAAAGTCACTTTTTCTGTTCCTATGTCCCTTTGTACGCTTAAATCTTTAAAATTACGCAACGGGTTTTGATGAGATTTTTTTTTATAGGTAGAGTAATTCAAGAGGAAGGTTTTTATGTAGGTATAGTACCCGTGCGCAGCCGGGGCGGGTCGCTAGTTAATCTACTCGTATATAATCTTTGTGACGTGAACGTGGAGTTTATTTGCGTTGGAGGCAGACAATCGCCAGTTTTGTTTTTTTTTCGAAAGTTATATGTATATTATAGGAACGATTCGAAACTTTCGAAAGAAACAACATGAATCTTTCAACATTTTCATCGCTACTAACAACGCCCATCGCTTGTAATTCACACCATGCGGATCCGAGGCTGTCAGTCTATTTTAATTTTATTGAAGAGTAATTCGAGCCTCTTGCCATGACGTCAGTATATTAAGATTCTGTATTTCCTGTTAGCTTGAAGGGAGTTTTGATTAAATTATTACAGTACACGGAAAGCTTTTTGTTGGGTTTACATCATAATAAATATGATTATACATTAAAGAGGATTATGAATTGCTTTAAGGCTAAATATTGTAATACAACTATATTTGCTGTTAAATGAATAATTCGCTTAATTAATGCACTGTGCTTCTATAGGATAGTTCGAAAATAAAGCATATTAACATTTTAATACCTTACTTATTTATACAGGGTGTTTGGTTAGCGGTGTCGGAGCTTTTAAGGGCTTAAACTACTATCAATTTCATCGATAAATTACCAAACAATTTTTTTTTTGTGCCAACGATAATTAAATGGCGGCCATTTTAAAATTTCAAACAGACGAATACGGGCGCACGTGATATTTCTGGAATTATACGTTTGTTATCGGTCCTATCCTTGCAAAAAAAATCTCGTTAGAGAGCTCATTAGATAAGCAAACTAATTAAGCTAATCATTTGACTCAATTATTTGAACAACAAGGCTAAAAAAAAATTTTTTAATTAAAAATAGTAAAAAATTCACCTTAATTTTTCAATTTATTTAATTTTGCATGAAAACTAGGTCGTTAAGATAGGTTTTTGGTGTTGTTATTTATTAGTACAGTATGTGAGCTAAAAAATAACACCATAATTACAGTTATACTTTAAGTACTTTAGGAATTACAAGTGCTCAAACATACACCAAAAGAGCTGCATTTAGCGTTCCCGATGCAAAATCCATAAACAAATGAATGTCAGCAGTGAACTGACTAGTGAAGTCGCCGCCTTCCATCCATCCAGTGCATGTTTGAGCACTTGTAATTCCTAAAGTACTTAAGGTATAACTGTAATTATGGTGTTATTTTTTAGCTAACATACAGTACTAATAAATAACAACACCAAAAACCTATCTTAACGACCTAGTTTTCATGCAAAATTAAATTAATTGATAAATTAAGGTGAATTTTTTACTATTTTTAATTAAAAACATTTTTTTTAGCCTTGTTGTTCAAATAGTTGAGTCAAATGATTAGCTTAATTAGTTTGCTTATCTAATGAGCTGTCTAACGAGATTTTTTTTGCAGGGATAGGACCGATAACAAACGTATAATTCCAGAAATATCACGTGCGCCCGTATTCGTCTGTTTGAAATTTTAAAATGGCCGCCATTTAATTATCGTTGGCTCAAAAAAAAAAGTGTATGGTAATTTATCGATAAAATTGATTGTAGTTTAAGCCCTTCAAAGCTCCGACACCGCTAACCAAACACCCTGTATAATCATAATTATTATTAATAAAGTCTTATACACAATTTATGCAATTAATATAAATTGTCGGGTCTGGTCGTGTTTTATATAATAGGTGCGAACATAGAAAACCCGAATGGTTGCTGACAGGAATGTCTTATTTCTTCGAGAACGTTAATTTTATTATAATATAAGAAGGGTCCACGGAAAAAACATGCCCAGTGCTTTAAAAAATCAGAGCAAATTCACACCTTATTCTGTTAAAAGTAAGGTAGTTTTTCCTTCTGTAATTTGAATTGTAGTCAATCCAAATTGCATGTTCTTTCCGTGGACCCTTCATATTTAATAGAAATATGTAGGTACCCACTGTTTCATTGGGAACAAAGAAAGCAATAGACCAAGTTATAAAAAATAAAAAAGCTTTGTCTATTTTACGAGTTGACAGATTTAAACAAAAACGCAATTTTGATTTATTACCCAAAATATCCTTCGGGCTTAAATTGAAAGGCAACCTCTCAGACACAATTTCCTTTATGTCCGGAAAGCAGTTTTTAAAGAGATCCAGCATTTAGATAAAATGCTAATTTATTCATTGGCAAAAAGAAAGAAGGAATAAGCCTACGGATTCAATTTAATCTTAAGTTTGTAATTTACTTTTGCCATGGATATTATAAACCTATTTTCGGGAAGGTTGGAAGCTTAGCTTAGAGAGAAAACGTTTTTAGGATAAGAATACATGATTATTTCTCACATTTTAACGACAACAGGTCTTAATCGCGTAGACATACTGTCTGTCTGCGACTACGGGTGTTACGTCATTACCGAAACGTTAGGATAATATTAAAAATAAGTTTACGCGATTGCTGTTGATGTGTGGTGACGGCAGTGAGAATACGTTTGTCACCACCCCAACTCTACTCGTGGCTGGCGTAAGAGTCACGTAAGGGATTAAAGTGTCACTAACGATGACAGCAGCATCATCATAGTGAACACACCACTGCGATTACCTACCCACTTGCCCAGCATGGTGATTACGGGCATTTACTTCCTAAATGTATCGATCGATACGGATAAACGAGAGGGCTACGTCCAGCAGTAGACTGAGGAAGGCTGATGACGCGATCCGAACCTTTATCATTTCAGCCATAAGACGCCCACTGCTGAACATAGGCCTCCCCTTTGGGCCTCCACATACACCGGTTATAAGCGACCTGCATCCAGCGTCTCCCGGCGATTTTCATAAGATCGTCTGAGCATCTTGTGGGTGGACGTCCTACACTGCGTTTGCCAAACCGTGGTATCCACCTTAATCATCATCATCATCATCATCAGCCTATGTTAGTCCACTGCTGGACGTAGGCCTCTCCTATTAACTATGCGTATAGACGCATTAGGAGGTAAATGCCCATAATCGCCACGCTGGGCAAGCGGATTGGCGATCGCAGTAATGTGTC
The DNA here is from genome assembly GCA_025490895.1 of Thaumatotibia leucotreta. Taxonomy (NCBI): domain Eukaryota; kingdom Metazoa; phylum Arthropoda; class Insecta; order Lepidoptera; family Tortricidae; genus Thaumatotibia; species Thaumatotibia leucotreta. Next base: position 23,346 of record JALPQI010014560.1, read on the forward strand.
CACCATGATGACGCTGCTGCCCATCATCAATCTTGTAGAATGGTCAGTGACACTTCAATCCCTTAGTCGACTCTTACGACACCCGCAGGAGGAGTTGGGGTGGTGACAAATGTATTCTTACTGCCGTCACCACACGACGTCCACCTTAATGGTTCACATTATTCCAGTCCTGAAATCCAGCGGTCTAATCCAGTCCAGTGCTGGCCTGGAGCATATTGTTTACATTATGCCAGTCTTTTGCGAGAAGTTGGATGGGAAACACATTCGTGACAATGATCTAGCACTGGTTTGGAACTGGAATGGCTGTCTACATTATTCCAGTGCCGCTGGATTGGGTGAGCTGGAATGAAAAGTTCACGGTCTTTCCAGTCACTGGACTGGAATGCTCACTGGAATGGAAGCATTCCTGTGCATTCCAGTGTCTGTTTACATTATTCCAGTAGCATTCAAGCACTGAATTGGATTGCTGGACTGGAATGCTACTGGAATAATGTGAACCGGGCATAATTAATGAATTTTCTAAATGAACAAAATCAGAAATTATTATTCAACTCCCAATTTAAAAATAGAGAAGATGAAAGCAAATAATAAGCTCACGCTTCTTTTTAAATTTGATCTCCGTTACTTGCAATTTTAATGGTCCATTATAATAAATCTACGTTTTATATTAGAAAATCATATCACGTTTGTTAATAAATCTTTTACTGTTTTTCTTTTGTCAGGAGAATAACTTGTTCATTTTATCGAACCGTATTGCGTGAAGAGATGAATCCAATTTAAATGAGCTGTTTTTATTGTGTTGATTTTCGTTTCAACAACATTAAATTTTACAAATAGTCTTTAATAATTGTATAAACTCATTTAATAATATTAAGATACTCTGATCATAGATTGATCATAAGTATGTATACAACAAAAAACCACGTAGGTTTTTATTTATTATTTTACGTTTCCAATAATTTATTTTACTTAATTGTACTTGATTCAATGATTGATGACTAACTATTCACAATGAGAATATAACTACACACTCGGTGAATGAATACGGATCAGTTAATTTTTTTCATAAAAAATAATGAGGTTTCAATTTTTTTTTTTTTCAAAATATTTATAGTGTAAGTAAACTCTATTATTAAATCAGGTTGTATTGGAATTTCGCTAAATTTATAAATAAATAAAAAAAACTTTAAAATTGTCGTTAGGTCGGTTTGTAGAGACAAAAATGTAGACCGTTTAAGAAAACCACCTAAAATGTATGGTAATGCCAGTTTTTTTTTTATCATGAATTGCTATTGTTATATCTACGGAGTCATCTGACGATACAATTCCGTGTTTTTCGGATCGGGTGAAAACTTCAGGGAAATTCCAACACAATCTGATGTTAAAAACGGTTCCACTTGTATTATAAATATTTGTAGCCCAGTGGTGACGGCAGTAAGAATACATTTGTCACCACCCCAACTCCTCCTGCGGGTGTCGTAAAATTCGACTAAGGGATTGAAGTGTCACTGACCACTATTTGATAAAAGATTGCTGATGGGCAGCAGCGTCATCATAGTGGACACATTCCTGCTATTGCCAATCTGCTTGCGCAGCGTGGCGATTATGGGCATTTACCTCCTAATGTGTTTATACGCGTAATTAATAGGAGAGGACTATCATAGGCTGATGATGATGATGATTTGTAATCAGCATGTTTCCAGTATTTTCTATGAAAAAATCCACCTGACCCGTATTCATTGACCGCGAATGTATTTTAAATCATCCTATATGTAAGTATGCAGCGTGACATCAAATTGATGTCATCGACATGAAAAGGACGACCCCTGGATTGTCTATCTACGCCTTAAAAAAAGGAGGAGGTCCTTAATTGTACTGTTTTTTTTGCATGTATGTTACTGGATATCTCCGAGAATCTTGAACGGATTAACATTTTTTTATTGCATGTGTATGTATACCTCCGAGATGGTCACGTAGGCAACAAATTGATGAAATCTTGGAGAAGTCGGTTAAAGTCCGACTCATCACATCACGTGACTTATTCAGCAGGTCTGACCTAGAGACTAGGCCTACTGAACTGTCGTATTTAGACCATAGTTCGGAATATATTGATTTAAACTTTCACGATTATCACTCATTTTAAAGACGGGTCGGAGAAGAAGGGTCTTAATTGCGTAAACTTAAGTTTAATTATATCCTGACGTTTCGGGCATGACGTTACACCCGTGGTCGCAGACAAACTCGTCAGGATATAATTAAACGTAAGTTTACGCGATTAAAACTCATAGTTCGGAACTTAACAGAAAGTAGGTAATACTCGAAATCATCGTACATCAGAAAATAGGAAAAAATCTACATCAGAAATCGATACCAACAAAAAGAAATGTACAAACTTTTTATATCAAACTGCTCAATTTAAAAACGGAGAACGAATTCAAAATTTATTTTTATGAAGATAGATTTTCGTTCGAGCATTCTCGGCGGACCACAGCCAGCTTCCCGATAGTTTTTTTGTTTTCGTTTGACTTGCATAAGAAAGTTACTTCAAGCTGATATTTTCCACGATATGTTTATGTAACTTTAAAATGTTGAAGTGTTCGTTTTTGAGAGTGAAATACCTTCTGAATGGTATTTTTTGTTTACCAGTATAGGGAATACCAGCTATGCTATTCTCTTATTGACACATTCGACGCTGCGTTCGTCAACGAGCTCGATGTCGGAACAGCCTTGTCTAAAATCCTAGCTGTTTGATTTGACATTAGGAATCGAGGTTGTGAGCGAGGTTGTGGGCGAGTTCGTCGCTGTTTTTCGTTAGAGAATACGAAGTTCATACATTAAACGTCAAACTTTCGACGCAATGTAGTTCCAGCTCATAGTCCGTGGGCTAGTCGGTCTGAAATTAGAAAACGGTATAATTTGGGGGTACCAAGTGTTCTTTTTAGAGTAGTTAAACATATTCATAAGGATGTTAAAAAAGTATGATAGACATCTCAAAGTGGTAGCTAATAGGCATACGGGCTATTTCAAGATTTCCGTTGTATGACAGGTATGGTTAAAATTAGGAAGTACAAATTTTCCTTTTCACGGCTGTTAGGTAAGCTTATAAAAACGTCAAAAATGCAAGATTGCCATTTATAAGTGCTACCTAACAAAAATGGGAGCCAATCAAAAATGGTGGATCTCAAGTTTTACAAAATCAAGTATATCTCGAGAACTATTAAATATATCTAATTACTCTCTTGAACAATATTAAAGGCATATCTGTAAGCTTCATATTTTGCATATACAGCATATTGCTAAAACCAACCATTAATTAATTATGACCAAATTTATGAAAATTTCGTGATTTTGATTTTTATTATCTCGTGTTTTTACATAGTAGTCATCACGCTAGAAAAATAAAATATTTTTTTAAAGATAGTGTATTTAGTAAGCTTTAATTTGATGTATGTAACTTGTTGGCGGTATTAAAAAAAAGACCCATAAAAAAATATTTAAATAAATTGTAGTCATTATCCACCGTATACTTAGTGATTTAAGAGGCGATGGAAGTGCCACTCGTAAATAATAGTGCTTATTTCAAATAACCAAGATTGAAACATATAAAAAAATCGCCTCTTAAATCACTAAGTATACGGTGGATAATGACTACAATTTATTTAAATATTTTTTTATGGGTCTTTTTTTAAATACCACCAACAAGTTACATACATCAAATTAAAGCTTATTAAATACACTATCTTTAAAAAAATATTTAATTTTTCTAGCGTCATGACTACTATGTAAAAACACGACACAAAAAAAATCAAAATCACGAAATTTTCATAAATTTGGTCATAATTAATTATTGGTTGGTTTTAGCAATATGGTGTGTATGCAAAATATGAAGCTTGCAGATATGCCTTTAATTTTGTTCAAGAGAGTAATTAGATATATTTGATAGTTCTCGAGATATACTTGATTTTGTAAAACTTGAGATCCACCATCTTTGATTGGCCCCCATTTTTGTTAGGTAGCACTTATAAACGGCAATCTTGCATTTTTGACGTTTTTATAAGCTTACCTAACAGCCGTGAAAAGGAAAATTTGTACCTCCTAATTTTAACCATACCTGTCATACAACGGAAATCTTGAAATAGCCCGTATGCCTATTAGCTACCACTTTGAGATGTCTATCATACTTTTTTAACATCCTTATGAATATGTCTAACTACTGTAAAAAGGACACTTGGTACCCCCAAATTATACCGTTTTCTAATTTCAGGCCGAGTAGCCCACGGACTATCACGCCGCATTCGTCGTCGAGCACTAGTGTCGTTTAAAGTACATTAGTGAATACCATTTTTTAGGCTCGACGCTGCCGCAGCACTGACACAGCGCTGACAGCAAGGCGGTTTCCTTAGTGAATAACACTGCAGTACTACCAGTAGCAGTATGAGTTGGAAAGTAAAGGATACGTTAGGTATTACTCAATACGTAATGTATTCTATCGCACTCGCACTGACATATTGAAGCAGGCCGTTTTTGATTTGCGTCAAATTAAACAAGTACTTGGGATATTAATAGCAGTTGCTTGCTGTACCTATATGCTGTTGTTAAAAAAAATTTCGTGTGTAAAAAATTAAATGGTAAGTGCGAAAAAACCTCAAGAATAACGTAAAAGTTAATCTCAGGTGACTGACGGACATGTTAAAATAAATAACATGGAATGGGATGGAATAAATGTAACAGTGTACTATTTTATTTTATTTTATTTTATTTATTTAGGTTCACCAACAATCATTACACTTTTTCATTTATACTATAATACATGCTATCACATATTCACTCTAAGTGCAACAATTACTTAGAGGTAAACACCACATGCGAAAACTGTGTGAATACATATAACTTAATCTAAATAATATAAAACTGTGCTACTATGAAACTATAAATATTAACGCTTTCGGTGACACTACATCGACATTTAGGGTGCTTGTATGGTTAACTACGCTTAACTCTCGCACTGTCAGCGAAAGCGTTAAATTTGACAAAACAATAAATTCATGAGGATATCTTGATTTAAATGCATAATAGGCTATGCCCTTATACAAATAACAATACAATGCCTTAGGAAGAAGATAATAATAATAATTACACAATATCACGTAAAGTACAAGTACCGTTAGGAAACAGCTAGGAACCAGACATTTACTTGTTCACCTACTTATTCGATGCATGTTTACGGATTGCTGATAATAATTTATTAGGTGAATCGGAGTAAATATCCGTCACATCACTGTAACTATTAGCAACTCCAGAAAACCTGTAAATGGGAGAGTTCTTGCCAGACACTGACTTTCTAAAAGGTGTACAAAAAGGCGTGATCGGTGTACGTGGGAAGCGCGCGGGAACACGAAAGTTAAGGAGACCCAAGAGTTGAGGACAATCTATTTTGTACCGTAATATTTTGTGTAAAAAACAACGCATCCAGAAATACCCTACGCGTGTCCAAAGAATCGACCTTAAAGAATGACAGTCGGCGTCGATATGAAACTCTTCTCTTAGCCATGGCACGATTGTGATAATACGCCAAGTGTTGGAGAAAGCGTTTCTGTACCCTTTCCAGCCGCAATGAATGTGTTGCGTAATGCGGCCGCCAAACGACGCTGCCGTATTCCAAGATACTACGCACTAAGGTATTGAAAAGCAGAATTTTGGTCTTTATACGCCTGAAGGTTTTACAATTACGAAGCACGAACCCCAACATACGAGATGCCTTTTTGACTGTGCTTT
>JALPQI010014561.1:0-30301 GCA_025490895.1 Thaumatotibia leucotreta
TTCAGGAGCAGCGGGATCAGGCGGAGCATAACCGTATGCTGAGAACAATGGAGATGGAAGACGCAAGAAAGAAATACACGCATAATGAAAAACTTAGAGAAATGGAGATAGAGGAATTGAAAACGAGGAACGAATTTAACGAAAAGATGAGGCAATTTGAAATAAGGCATCCTTAGCAAATATTTCACCAGTATTTGTGTCAGTGCACACGAGAACGTACCTTGTCACGGTGTTCAAAAAGGACTATTAAAGAACACATAAGGTATATTTTTAGAGTCGTGAGGTACCTTTCTACATTCACTGGCACATTTAAAGCCATCTACTGGGCACAACTTTAGGAAGATGTGCCACACTGTTTTAAGTTAAGCCTTGGGCAAACACTCGCGTTTTGAGAGTGCGGCGTGAGCGTGGCTCGAAGCGGTAGCCGTACCATGACTTTGCAAGTATCGGTAACGTTACGTTTTTCTCGATACGTAAATTTGGCCATCGCGCTCACTCCAATATGTCAGTGCTAGCGCGATAGAATGCATTACGTATTGAGTAAAACCTAACGTATCCTTTACTGTCCAGTTCATGGTACGGCTACGGAATAGCACTCTGCAATGCGCGCGCGTTTCATTCCGCTCACTTCATATCACGCTACCGCCACGCTCTCAAAACGTGTGTTTCACCGAGCCTTTAAGCACCAGAGTAGCCTTATCTTGCTGCTCCACTATTACAAAGTTCTATGTTGCACTTTTGTCAACTTGGATTTGAACTTTGTCGCACTGACGCTTAGTCCAGATTGAATTACCCCGAAAATGTAGCATAGCGTCGCTACTTTAAAAAAACTCGTATCTGTTACAATAAGCTAAGAAGAGAAAAATGTCGTAAAGTATGTAGTTATGTTACATGTAGACTTACTGCGTTTCTACTTTGAATAGAGTATAAGATACGCGATTTTTTCTAAGTAGTGACGATAGAACCCTGTAACATTGGGGTAGCACACTATTAATAAGTACATACCTTATTTTATTAGATAAGTGACAAAATAATATAAAATGTATATAAATCAATGGGGTTGTGATCCATTGTTAGTTATTATGTACTAAATTAAGTAAATACATACGTCACCGTTTTTTAAGCAGCGGCGTGGTCGTACCTTTAGGTACTTTAGTGTAAAGCATATTTTACAGAAAAAAAAGTTTTCTAAGCCTACTATTAGAATAAAACCATACGTCTTCACGAATTTGTTTTATTGTTAAGTAGGGTAAAGCCAGTAACTGTACCTATGTACCTAGGTACTTATAATTAGAATACATCTTGGAAGAGGGAGATTGATTGACATAGACATGACACATCGTTTTAAAATGAATTGTAACTACAAGCACATAGAGTTAATTTTTATATAAGGTGTCCAGTTACTGGCGAGTGGCCAGTTACTAGCAATTTACTCTGTGTTTACATGTAATACGTTACGTATAACTTATTAACACGTTCGCCCCCGGTACTGTTTCACTATATCCTAATAATTGTACTCCTATGCTGGTGACACAACACTTGTGCCAAAAATGTACGTATTTCGATGCGACTGGCACAGGAGTAAGAACTTGATTTATGCTAGTGGCACTAGAGGACGGTAATTTTGATCACGTATGTGTGTCACTGGCATAGGAGTCGGAATTTTTTGATCACAGACGCTGTGTCACCGGCGTCGAACGTGTTAATAACCATAAACCTAATTAACTTCGCTTGTGGACAGAACCAGAGTGATTCTCATGGAAAAGTAGTGCACTGGTTTCCCATTGCCTTCTGCACTAGTCTTTTGAGAATTATTTATACTCTGGCAAACCAGCCTATCAGTAGTAGAACGAGGCAAAAATGCCAAATTAAAAAAAAAATGTTGCAGAGCTGGCTGCTTATAGACAATTTGAATGTATATTGTTTATCTACTAACAAGCTGGTTGACCAGAGTAAAAATTCCCGGTCTACTGAGACCTCTTCCAGCTAGTGGCCCAGTTAGATGTATGGCTATACCACAGGGTGGACACGGCATTACAAAAACTCAATCTGACATTTGTCCGTGCCTAAGTGTCTGTACACGTGCAATACAACAATAAACGCCAGCCATCTTCCTTCTTGCCTACCGACGCATACCGGCAAACGTCATCCGGCGGCCGGGTGGGGTAATTCGAATTGGTGCGGGGGTGATCGTGGCCTTTCTGTATGTAGTACAAACAGCAACACAGCTAGGTATACACTTCAGAAATTGCAAATATTGTATGAAAGAGAATCACACTTACAGTCACATGTCAGTTACATAGGAATGTTGAGCCACTTGGCAAAGGATGCAATTTGGTCGTGTAATATTATGGGTTCGGTATTTTTCGTTAGTAGGCACGATCGCGACATTTCCGATGGTCCCCGGTAATATGTCATCGAATCTTTGTTGCGTCAAAATTTCAGTATTGAAAACTAGTTGACATAATAAAAATTCCTTAATCTACGAGCATTAAGAATTAGCTATCGGTACACATCGGTAACTCGTGGCATGCAGGTGGCACTTGACAGTTTCTAACAGACTAGTGATGGGGTCGAGAAAAATAATCCAAATTAAATGAAAAAATATTTTAATAATTTAATATATGACATTCGTGGTAAACAATTAAAATTTGTTCTAAATTTTCACAAGTCAGCCTACGTCTTCTACTTGAGAAAATCCACTTTGTGTAAGAAAACGATCTTTCAACCTCCACTGGCGTAATGGGTAAAAAAAGCATTTTATTGTAAAGTTGTAGTGTATTTTTGTTGATATCCTGTTTGATTTCAATTTCTTTATTTTTTAATAAGTTATTGATACTTTTTGTCGTGAGATATCCTGGATTTTTTGAAAGCACTTGAGCACTTTCAGCTTTTGATAAACAAGTTTACCTTTGTGGTGCAATCTCAGTAATGAAAGTGAACTAAATTTTCTAAACCTGAGGTGGCAAATCCTTCTTTGTGCTTTGTGGTCTTTAAGTGCTTGTTAATATTATATGTCTTGCAAACTATATAAACATCGCAGCGGGTGCATTTTACCTGATCACCCTGCAGTAGAAGTTCTGAATGCTCTCTAAATATTTTCTCCATTATTGAAAATATCTCGCGACTCGTAATAATTATTACACGGAAATGGATGACAATAGCAATGTCAATACATTGATGTTTTTAAACTAGTAAGCAAACTTACTTTGTTATATGTTAAGACCATGTAGGTAATATTAATTTATTATTTTATCTTATCTGAAAAGACACTCAGAAATCTTGTCACATCACTAATCTTTTAAGTGCCACCTGGATGCCACGAGTTACCGATGTGTGGCTATCGGCCATTATTAGATGCTAGATGTCGTTGTTCCTAGTGGAAACTGGATAACGACAGTTCTTCATAGATTTGTCTAAAACCGTTTAGTAATATATTCATGTTTTCTTCAAATCGGATGCCATGATTTATCTGACATTAATAGGCGAGGTATTTTTTCAAGTCAAGATATTTTTATAAGTAGCCATGTTATCGGGCAATTTTAAATTATTTTTTTAATTGACAGAGATAAATGCTATTGCTGTCTTTATTATCATTCGTCACATCTCTTGGTTGACGTTAGTTGAATACTTATGTAACCTTTGTGGAAATATGGTAGATTGACGTTTGACAGTCTACCTAATATAATCCTTTAATCTGTCAGTAGCCATACAAACGTTTAATAGAGACTTCATAGATTCTGGCTGAAATTCTAACTTTGAAAAAATATCTGACAGTGACAGCCGTTGAAAGGAAAATGAACGAAAATTTCTACATAGCAGCTTAGCAGTCAAATTACCGGCTCTGAAGTTAGATTGACGTCTCCAGGACTAAAGCGGATGTTATATATAACGTAACTATAGTAACGTCAGCTTCCGGAAAAATCGCGTTCAATCATTGGATGAACGTTTTTGTTATTACGTAACCATGGTAATGTCACCTTCCGAAGAAACCGCGAGCGATCATTGGTTAACCGTAGCAATGACGCCCCATTGGTCAGCAGAGTTCGGCCGAAGTCGTGATACCAGTCTCATAAGATTTCGGAACCCGATTTGTATTATTCGACCAAGTTGCGAACAGTGCGAACAATCAACATTCCCGTGTATTTATTTAAATTGAAGTTGACATAATATAAACATATTCATCTCTTTCATTTTCTCTCTGCTCTGTCTTTAATGGTCAGTTAGAAGTGTTGCTGTTTGTACTATTACTTATTCTGTGGCTATACCGTCATTTAAACAATTAAAAAATTTAGCGTTTTGTTGGCTGCCTATAGAAAATTTGGATTTTACTGGCAAGCTGGTTGGTCAGAGTATAGATCCCCAGCCTACTGAGACCTCTTCCAGTTAGTTGCCCAGTTAGGTGTACGATTATACCGTCATTTAACACGTTCGACGCGGGTGACACAGCGTGACCAACAAAATCTGATTCCTATGCCAGTAACACACATACGTGATCAGAGTAACCTTATTCTTATGCCACTAGCAAACTCAAGTTCTTCCTCCTATGCCAGTGCCATAGAAATACGAACGTTTTTGACACAAGTGCTGTGTCACTGGCATAAGAGTACAATCTGTTCAGTCACACATGCGTGTCAATGGCATAGGAGATCTATCTAATAATTTCAATCGGCATAGTATTAGCACTTAGTGAAATAGTACCGGAGGCGAACGTGTTAAACAATAAAAAAATAGTCATATTGTTGACTGCCTATAGAAAATTTGATCAGATTTAGGGCTTCTAATACCTATTCGGATCACGGTATCGCCCATACAAAAATACCGGTATTGGAAGCCTAGTAGTACAGATCCCCAGCCTACTGACACCTTCCAGCCAGTTGCCCAGTAAGGTGTATGGATATACCGTCATTTGGTCGCCAGAGCCTCGTCCGTTATTTAACCTTTTCAACGCCTTCCCCCTCGCATCAAATTGTGACATACACGCCAGCATCTCTACTAATGAACAACGAAAATAAACCTTATCTGTCAGCAAGACAGTTACTTTGACAGCATACTCGATGACCACTTTAGTAGCTGCTGGCGTGGTAGGCACGACAACATACGGCCACTTTAGTGGTTCTTGGCGTTGAAAAGGTTAAGGGAGCACCACGTATCGGAATACGCCACTCCGCCGCCATTTGTCACGGGCAGGTGAAGTTATCAGTGAGGTCATCATCATCATCATCAGCCTATGATAGTCCACGGCTAGACGTAGGCCTCTCCTATTAATTATGCGTATAGACGCATTAGGAGGTAAATGCCCATAATCGCCACGCTGGGCAAGCGGATTGGCGATCGCAGTTGTGTCCACTATGATGACGCTGCTGCCCATCATCAATATTTTGACAAATAATAGTCAGTGACACTTCAATCCCTTAGTCGACTCTTACGACACCCGAAGGAGGAGGGGTGGCGACAAATATATTCTTACTGCCGTCACCACACGGCCAAGTGAGGTCAGATAGTTCTGACTTTGTTAAACAGCTTGTGATTACGATCTTCAGTAATGAGGGATTGAGGGACCGAATTAAGAGAGTGAACAGAAATTGTCTTCCCGTCAACAAGCAGACAGCTGGGGCCTATTTCTCAATAGGTAACTCGAACACAAGTCTAACGGAAGTCTCTTTTAAATGAACACAGTTCGTTCAGTTCCTTTTTATAGCTAATTTGCACTCTAATGACATGACCATAGTGCGAAAATATATCTGATGACGATTGTAATTATTACCAATTGTGTGGTAGTAATAAAACCAGTTTTATAATTTATTTCTGTTACTTTATTTTAAATAGTTTCACTTTACAACCAGTATTGAATGCAGTAACATTTCATCACATATCATACTTTACACATATGGTTACAGACACATAGCTACATAGGTATAAATAGAATGAAGTTTTTAGAAGTAATGGAGTATAATAATTGTAATTATTATGAGGAATATATAACGATTTATAATGGATACATTCACTAGATTTAATTCATTTAAAATTAAAAGTAAAACAAACCAGTCAAAAAGGATAAATAAAAAAATCTATTTACCTAACAGATATGTTTGATTGTTCATAAAGCAACAACTCGTAACAAATAAATCATAGAATAACAGTCTGATCACACAAATATTACAAATTAAATAATAAAATGTTTATGCCATCTAGTTATTTACAAAAGTTAGCTAACTAAATAACAAAGAACCTAACATTACTTTGTAAGATCTCGCCTCTATGTCGTCTAAATACTGGCTGGTCGCAGCAGCTCAACAATATATTACATAGACAAAATTCTCTATAGAAAACTCTAGTTATATTGCATATAAGGTCGAAGAACAGTGTGGCTACAGAGAAAACAGCGGCCTTACCGCGAACTTCGAAATCCGCAAATTCTAAGTATTTGTCTCTGTCACTCTAATGACTCCTTCGTTGGAATGACAGAGAAAAATCCTCGAATTTCGAAGATCGCGGTAGTCTCCCAGGCAGTGCGTGGGCATACCAAGAAGGACAAAGATAATAAATATTCTGGAATGCATTCATTTTCATTTTTATCTTCTCTGGCACAACATGCACGCAACTGTGTACAAATAGTAATTCTATTCAATATCAAAACGTGTTAAGATACAAATTCATTTAGGCTATTGCTATCGTGTATATAAAAGCTCATATAAAAGATTTTGAAAAAGTTTATAAAGTTGAGCAGTCTAATCGATACTGTAATTCCAAGCACTGTTAATACTTTATTCAATTCGACACTAGTATACGTTCAATTGTCTTTTCACGGCGCGGTGACGTTCACTATATTAGACACACACTTTAACACTTCTTTCGATTGCAATTGTCAATGATTTTCATTACGGTTATAAACCTTTTCGATGACAGTTCATTATTACTAGGTACTAATTAATATTTTTGACCAATAGTCGCCCTTTCCACTTCAGAATCAGAGCTCTTCAAACATGATGCTTATAAGAAGTATTTTTAGATGTATAGGAAATCAGAAATTGGATTCTTTCTAAGGCATCTAGTAGTAGACTACACATAGTGTTAACTATCGTAAACTATTGTAATCGGCACTCATAGATAATTTGAAAAGGCTTAGGACATTACAAGAATCAGAAATTAGATACTATTTTCTTTCAATAGTTCGGAAGTGGAATACATTAATCTTTATATTGACAACATCAGAAGTGGGACCAGTCAATCACAATAGAAATCAGAAGTGGGATGACTTAACGCTCTGAAGTTCAGAAGTGGGATCAGGCAATCACAATAGAAATCAGAAGTGGGATGACAGACTCTGAAGTTCAGAAGTGGGATCAACATTGACGATTGCAACCTGTTAGCGTGTCTAGTCCATCACTAGATGCGCCTGCCGCCTCGGGGCGCAGAAGACGGCGCAGATGGCGGGCAGCGCGGCCAGCAGTCCAGCGCTGGAGCCCAGCCCGGCGCCGGCGGGCGGCTGTTATGCGAACGACTCCTTCGTGGGGCTGAGGGGCTTGGAGCCCGAGCCGCTGGAGCGGGACGCGCGGCCCTCCGGGGTCGCCGATCTGAAATTAAATGTTTAGGTAATTGTGATTTTCGGCTTTGTTTCGTTAGTAAACGACGAATGTCTTTTCAAAAGGGCTAAGCGTTAGTTTAATATACGTGCGTGTAGGTCTATATTGATCTGTGACGGTTTAATCCTTCTTTACGGTTGAATAAAAGTTAAAATTTAATTAGATTCAGACCATATTGAAAATTTACTGTTAACTATATAAAAAATCACTCTATATCAATTCAGACGGTTCATTTTCCTGGAAGAGTTAATATGGGCGGACTCTACCCAGTTATTCAATAATGGCACATATATCGATTAAGAATTTACAACGCGTATGCTCAGAAAGTGTTTTTTTAAGGGTATTTTTATGGACATTAAGTGTTTTTTTACGTGTGCGGTAATATATTTTTATAGTACTTTTCCGCACGGCCTGGTTGGTACGGCCGAAATAGTATTGTTTTCCTCGTATAAATGCATTGTGAAATGTTGTAAATATGATACACATATTGAAATGAAGGCTTTTTTCTAACTCGTATTTAATAGTCACCGACAATCGTCCTGAAAAAAACCTACTTTCCACAATAGTATCATAAATAACTTAGTTTTTTAGCATACGAGCATGTATGAGTATACTCACTTCTGCGAGTCAAGGTGCATGCTATTCCGCGATGGCGCGGAGGGGCTCAACTTGTGGTTCGCGAGGAACGTACCGATGGACTCGTCCGAGCTGTAGCTATCGTTGTCACTGAAATGGGAGGCTTTATTTAGTTGTGTTCTTTGGAGGGCCAGTTTTTTAAACCAGGATATGTGGTCTGTCGTAGGTACCTGCGCTATAATAAATGAAAGAGACTGTGCAGTTATTACTCTACTATTATGGCGAATTAGATGGCAAGTAAAATGTAAAACACCGTAAAGCCAGCAGTGATGCTTTATTTAGCTGTTATAAAATAGACAAGTCTGAAAAATGATTGGGCTGTAAAGAGTTGGATTGCATGGAGTGCAATGGGTTCGCTGGGTGTTTGGGGCTTGGGGTAACATCGCGTTCATAACCATATCTTACATATCAGAAGGCGCGTCATCCCCAGGTCTAGACAAGTCTCCCGCTATAGTCTCAGTTTTAAGTAAAACATGCTTTATCTCTCGCACCAGTCACTTCGGCCATGCACTCGGCGCCTACCACTTCTCTCATCTTCGCTATCATAACACTATCTCACTATCAGAAGGCGTGTCATCCCCAGGGCTCGACAGATCCCCGGCGATGGCCTCCTGTAACGCAAGCAGCCGTCCCATAGAGCCGCGTCTCTTCTCGTGCAGCCGCCGCCTCAGTGACATATTAAGCGCATCCTGCCTCGCTCAGCGTCGCTACTGTAACAGTATCTTATCGCCTCATCTACAAACTCTATCTATTCTTTTCTCATCTGTCAGAAGGCGCGTCAACCACAGGGCTCGATAGATCCTCGGCGATGGCCTCAATGCATTGCCCGTCTCGCCTCGACTCTCGCAGCACCTTTACTTACAAACGTATACCCGTCTCGTTAGTTACAGTGACCTACCTGTCAGAAGGCGCGTCATCCCCAGGGCTCGACAGATCCCCGGCGATAGCCTCCTGTAACGTAAGCAGCCGACCCCTAAGAGCCGCGTCTCTTCTCGTACAGCCGTCGCCTCAGTATCTTATCGCCTCATCTACAAACTCTATCTTTTCTTTTCTCATCCGTCAGAAGGCGCGTCAACCACAGGGCTCGATAGATCCTCTGCGATGGCCTCCTGAAATGCATTGCCCGTCTCGCCTTGTCTCTCGCAGCACCTTTACTTACAAATGTACCCGTCCCGTTAGTTAAAGTGACCTACCTATCAGAAGGCGTGCCGCGGCTGCCTCGGCCACGCATTTAGCGCGTCCTGCCTCGGCCACGCATTTGGCGCATCGTGCCTCGCTCAGCTTCCCTAGTATAACACTCTCACCTGTCAGAAGGCGCGTCATCCCCAGGGCTCGACAGATCGCCCGCGATGGCCTCCTGCAGCGCATGCGCCCGCCTCGGCCACATAATTAGCGCGTCCTGCCTCGCTCAGCTTCCCTAGTATAACACTATCTCACCTGTCAGAAGGCGCGTCATCCCCAGGGCTGGACAGATCGCCCGCGATGGCCTCCTGCAGCGCATGCGCCCGCCTCGGCCACATAATTGGCGCGTCCTGCCTCGCTCAGCTTCCCTAGTACAACACTATCTCACCTGTCAGAAGGCGCGTCATCCCCAGGGCTGGACAGATCGCCCGCGATGGCCTCCTGCAGCGCATGCGCCCGCCTCGGCCACATAATTGGCGCGTCCTGCCTCGCTCAGCTTCCCTAGTACAACACTATCTCACCTGTCAGAAGGCGCGTCATCCCCAGGGCTGGACAGATCGCCCGCGATGGCCTCCTGCAGCGCATGCGCCCGCCTCGGCCACATAATTAGCGCATCCTGCCTCGCTCAGCTTCCCTAGTACAACACTATCTCACCTGTCAGAAGGCGCGTCATCCCCAGGGCTGGACAGATCGCCCGCGATGGCCTCCTGCAGCGCATGCGCCCGCCTCGGCCACATAATTGGCGCGTCCTGCCTCGCTCAGCTTCCCTAGTACAACACTATCTCACCTGTCAGAAGGCGCGTCATCCCCAGGGCTGGACAGATCCCCGGCGATGGCTTCCTGCAGCGCATGTGCCCGCCTCGGCCACATAATTAGCGCATCCTGCCTCGCTCAGCTTCTCTAGTATAACACTATCTCACCTGTCAGAATAGCCTCCTGCCACGCAATTGCCCGTCTCGCCTCGTCTCTCGCAGCACCTCCACTTACAAACGTACCCATCTCGTTAGTTACAGTGACCTACCTATCAGAAGGTGCGTCATCCCCAGGGCTCGACAGATCGCGAGCGCTGCCTCGGCCACGCATTTGGCCCGTCCTGCCTCGCTCAGCTTCCCTAGTACAACACTATCTCACCTGTCAGAAGGCGCGTCATCCCCAGGGCTGGACAGATCGCCCGCGATGGCCTCCTGCAGCGCATGCGCCCGCCTCGGCCACATAATTAGCGCGTCCTGCCTCGCTCAGCTTCCCTAGTATAACACTATCTCACCTGTCAGAAGGCGCGTCATCCCCAGGGCTGGACAGATCGCCCGCGATGGCCTCCTGCAGCGCATGCGCCCGCCTCGGCCACATAATTAGCGCGTCCTGCCTCGCTTAGCTTCCCTAGTACAACACTATCTCACCTGTCAGAAGGCGCGTCATCCCCAGGGCTGGACAGATCCCCGGCGATGGCCTCCTGCAGCGCATGCGACCGCCTCGGCCACATAATTAGCGCGTCCTGCCTCGCTCAGCTTCCCTAGTATAACACTATCTCACCTGTCCGAAGGCGCGTCATCCCCAGGGCTCGACAGATCTCCCGCGATAACCTCCTGCAGCTCGTCTCTCGCCTCGACCACGCATTTGGCGCGTCCTGCCTCGCTCAGCTTCCCTAGTATAACACTATCTCACCTGTCAGAAGGCGCGTCATCCCCAGGGCTGGACAGATCCCCGGCGATGGCCTCCTGCAGCGCATGCGCCCGCCTCGGCCACATAATTAGCGCGTCCTGCCTCGCTCAGCTTCCCTAGTACAACACTATCTCACCTGTCAGAAGGCGCGTCATCCCCAGGGCTGGACAGATCCCCGGCGATGGCCTCCTGCAGCGCATGCGCCCGCCTCGGCCACATAATTAGCGCATCCTGCCTCGCTCAGCTTCCCTAGTATAACACTCTCTCACCTATCAGAAGGCGCGTCATCCCCACGCAATTGCCCGTTTCGCCTCGTCTCTCGCAGCACCTTTACTTACAAACGTACCCGTCTCGTTAGTTACAGTGATCTACCTATCAGAAGGCGCGTCATCCCCAGGGCTCGCTGCCTCGGCCACGCATTTAGCGCGTCCTGCCTCGCTCAGCTTCCCTAGTATAACACTATCTCACCTGTCAGAAGGCGCGTCATCCCCAGGGCTGGACAGATCGCCCGCGATGGCCTCCTGCAGCGCATGATCCCGCCTCGGCCACATAATTAGCGCATCCTGCCTCGCTCAGCGTCGCTAGTACAACACTATCTCACCTGCTAGAAGAATAGCCTCCTGCCACGCAATTGCCCGTCTCGCCTCGTCTCTCGCAGCACCTTTACTTACAAATGTACCCGTCTCGTTAGTTACAGTGACCTACCTATCAGTAGGCGCGTCATCCCCAGGGCTCGACAGATCCCCGGCGATGGCCTCCTGCAGCGCATGACCCCATCTCGGCCACATAATTAGCGCATCCTGCCTCGCTCAGCGTCGCTAGTTCAACACTATCTCACCTGTCAGAATAGCCTCCTGCCACGCAATTGCCCGTCTCGCCTTGTCTCTCGCAGCACCTTTACTTACAAACGTACCCATCTCGTTAGTTACAGTGACCTACCTATCAGAAGGCGCGTCATCCCCAGGGCTCGACAGATCGCGAGCGCTGCCTCAGCCACGCATTTGGCACGTCCTGCCTCGCTCAGCTTCCCTAGTACAACACTATCTCACCTGTCAGAAGGCGCGTCATCCCCAGGGCTGGACAGATCGCCCGCGATGGCCTCCTGCAGCGCATGCGCCCGCCTCGCCGCGAGCCGCGCCTCGTCCCTGGCCGCGGCCGCCTCGCTGGCCGCCGCCGCCGCGGCTGCCTCGGCCACGCATTTGGCGCGTCCTGCCTCGCTCAGCTTCCCTAGTACAACACTATCTCACCTGTCAGAAGGCGCGTCATCCCCAGGGCTGGACAGATCGCCCGCGATGGCCTCCTGCAGCGCATGCGCCCGCCTCGCCGCGAGCCGCGCCTCGTCCCTGGCCGCGGCCGCCTCGCTGGCCGCCGCCGCCGCGGCTGCCTCGGCCACGCATTTGGCACGTCCTGCCTCGCTCAGCTTCCCTAGTACAACACTATCTCACCTGTCAGAAGGCGCGTCATCCCCAGGGCTGGACAGATCGCCCGCGATGGCCTCCTGCAGCGCATGCGCGCGCCTCGCCGCGAGCCGCGCCTCGTCCCTGGCCGCGGCCGCCTCGCTGGCCGCCGCCGCCGCGGCTGCCTCGGCCACGCATTTGGCGCGTCCTGCCTCGCTTAGCTTCGCGTTTAGCGCGGAGTTTTCTTCTTTTAGTTCTCTGTAAGGATACAATTTGGTTTTAGTTACAAAATGTAATATTTAGGCACTTTACAGTGCATATGTCGATATTTTTTATTTTTTAATTGTTTTCCCGTATTTTTTCCATGTTCTGGCGTCTCCACTGTAAATCGAACATGTGTTTGTGAAATAAATAATATAGTACATTACATCAGAGATCGGAAGAATGAGGTTTTTCCGGCCAGGTTGGTATATAGGACAGGTAACGAGGCCGGGAATCCGTTTTCACGCCGAGGCATGTATAATGCTTTTCTCAAACATACAAAGAAATACAAAAAAATAATGACAATGTTGTCGAAATTAAAAAAAAGTTACTTTACCTAGGCCCGAAAAGTGTTATGAAATTTCTATCCCAGTGAGTTACTGCGCCCTAAAACCGATACTTCCGAGTCTATTTTAAGGAACGTAAAGACAATATTTCATTGCATGTTTGAGAAAAGTACTTTACAGTCCATATGTCAATATTTTTTTCTTTTCCATATTGTTTTTCCGTATTTTATCCATGTTCTGGCGTTTCGTCTCCACTGTAAATCGAACATGTGTTTATGAAATCGTCGGTTGACAAGCAGAAGTCACTAAGTAACAAATACCTACTTGAAATAAACGTCGTATCTCCGTTTTGACACAAGAGCGAAATACGAGGTTGCTAAGAATAGTGACAGTTTTTATAGTGAGTTTTGCTTGTCAGCCGACGAAATATAATAATACTATAATTTTTACCTTAGCTGACGTGCCAGTTTACGCTGCTCGTCAGCGGCGAGTTGCTCGCGCGCGCGCGCTTGAGCGAGTTCATTGGCAAGTTGCTCGTGCGAGTCGCGGAGCCTTGCCAGTTGGCCTTCCAGTCGAGCTCGCGACGTGGCTTCAAGTTCCAAGCTGGATTCCAGCTCCTGTGAACAATCCGGATTTATAGTAAAAACTAATAGGTAATCGTTCAATGTTGCGAGGAAAGCACGTTACGTTTTAAAATAAAGCCCGGATTACTGTGAGTTCTTACGTATGTTGTAAGTAACTAGGAACGGAGGTAAACTAAGGAATGAAAGATGAATATGCTCCGTCCCTATAATTTAAGTAAGATAAGAACTCACAGGTTGTGTAAATTATAGGGTGTTATTTTCGGCCTAAAGAAAAGTTTACGGTAATCATGGCCTTATAATATATAAAACTCAGTAGTAGTATCCAGATCCAGAACTAAAAAGTATTCGTAGGTGGGTTCACTATCAACTATATACAAAAAGAGTCTGTTAAGAATAAAGTTAATGATATAATTTTATTATATATATTTTTTTCTTAAAATCTAAGAGACGCCGTGAGCTTATTTCTCGATAGCATGTAACTTTTAATGCAAGCAGAAGTCTTTATCAATTAATGGTGTTAAAAAGACACATCCACTTCTACTACAACCTTTTGAGAAATGGGCCTCTGTACGATATATACAAGCTAAGTAAGTGAGATAATTTACCTTGTTCCGCAGCTGCAGCCTTCGCTCCGCCTCGTGCTGCGAGTGCGAGTGTCCCGCCTCGGCGCTCGCGAGTCGTTGCGCGAGCTCGGCGAGTTTGTCTCGCGCCTGCCTTGTCTGTACTGCCTCGGCCTATCACATTACCTTGTTCCGCAGCTGCAGCCTTCGCTCCGCCTCGTGCTGCGAGTGCGAGTGTCCCGCCTCGGCGCTCGCGAGTCGTTGCGCGAGGTCGGCGAGTTTGTCTCGCGCCTGCCTCGCGTCCTCGACGGCTGCCTCGGCCTTGGCGGCTGCCTCGCGAGCCTCGGCCTGCGCTGCGCATAGTGCGCTTGTGCTGCCGCGGTATTTCTTTAACAACTGAAAGAATATATATATTAGTAAAGGTGTTTTTTTTTTTTTATTGTATAAGTACCCCGTAAAAAATAGAAGGGGCTGGGGAGACTTAACGCACTTTTATACCGGATAACATGGAGCTATAATCTCGAAAATGCTTCAGTTAAAGAAAAATGTCTTATTGTCTTCCAAAACCATTTACATCATTTGAAAATACCTTCCCATTGATGGAGCATTCCATGAAAACATGTCGTAAGCGACACAGTCTTTTCAACACTTTTGATTTTTTTTATTAGTAAGCTGAGTTACGGTATAATAATAACATATCAAGGCTTTAAGATTGACAGCGTTTCCTAGCAGCTAGCATTTTTATTAGGGTAGCTGCCATAGTGAGTCGTAAGCGACAAAAAGTAGATGTTTTTATGGAATGCTCCTGATATCCTACAAGCTTATGTACAAACAGCAACACTCCTAACTGACCATTAAATACAGAACAGAGAGAAAATGAAAGAGATAAATATATTTATATTATGTCAACTTCAAATTAAATAATACACGGGAATGTTGATAGTTCGTAACTTGGTCGAATAATACAAATCGGGTTCCGAAATCTTATGAGACTGGTATCACGACTTCGGCCGAACTCTGCTGACCAATGGAGCGGACCTTGCTACGGTTAACACGTTCGCCTCCGGTACTGTTTCATTAAGTGCTTATACTATGCCGATCGATATTATCTGATAGAAATGCTATGCCAGTGACACGCATGTGTGACCGAAAAGATTGTACTCCTATGCCGGTGACACAGCACTATGTCTAAAACGTTCGTATTTCGATACCACTGGCATAGGAGTGAGAACTTGATTAATGCTAGTGGCATAAGAATAAGATTACTTTGATCACGTATGTGTGTCACTGGCATAGGAGTACAGTTTTTTCGGTCATATATGTGTGTCACCGGCGTCGAACGTGTTAACCAATGATCGCTCGCGGTTTCTTCAGAAGGTGACATTACCATGGTTACGTAATAACAAAAATGTTTAACCAATGATTGATTCCGGTTTTTCCGGAAGCTGACGTTACTATAGTTACGTTATATATAACATCCGCTTTAGACCTGGAGACGTCAATCTAACTTCAGAGCCGGTAATTTGACTGCTAAGCTGCTATGTAGAAATTTTCGTTCATTTTCCTTTCAACGGCTGTCACTGTCAGATATTTTTTCAAAGTTAGAATTTCAGCCAGAAACTATCAAGTCTCTATTAAACATTTGTATGGCTACTGACAGATTAAAGGATTATAGGTAGACTGTCAAACGTCTATCTACCCTATTTCCACAAAGGTTACATAAGTATTCAACTAACGGCAACTAAGAGATGTGACGAATGATAATAAAGACAGCAATAGCATTTGTCTCTGTCAATGGAAAAAATAATTTAAAATTGCCCGATAACATGGCTATTTGTAAAAATATCTTGACTTGAAAAAATACCTCGCCTATTAATGTTAGATAAATCATGGCATCCGATTTCAAAAAAACATACTTTTTTTATATGGTTTTTATTTTTTGTTACATTAATGAATAAATTCTTGTTGACCTCGTAAAAACATTAATAAATTACTAAATGGTTTTAGAACTGTCGTTATCCAGTTTCCACTAGGAACAACGACATCACCGGTCGCCTCGCTATACACAGCTACGCTAAGAGTCTCACCTCAGCCGCCTCCTCCTCGGCATCGTCAAGCGTCCCTCGTGGCAGTCAGCGCCCGCTCCGCTGCCTCGTCGCGGCCCGGTTTGCCTCGGCCTTGCCTCGCTATACACAACTACGCTAAGAGTCTCACCTCAGCCGCCTCCTCCTCGGCATCGTCAAGCGCGGCCCGCGCTGTGGCCGCGTCCCTCGTGGCAGTCAGCGCCCGCTCCGCTGCCTCGTCGCGGCCCGGTTTGCCTCGGCCTTGCCTCGCTATACACAACTACTAAGAGTCTCACCTCAGCCGCCTCCTCCTCGGCATCGTCAAGCGTCCCTCGTGGCAGTCAGCGCCCGCTCCGCTGCCTCGTCGCGGCCCGGTTTGCCTCGGCCTTGCCTCGCTATACACACTACGCTAAGAGTCTCACCTCAGCCGCCTCCTCCTCGGCATCGTCAAGCGCGGCCCGCGCTGTGGCCGCTCGTGGCAGTCAGCGCCCGCTCCGCTGCCTCGTTGCCTCGGCCTTGCCTCGCTATACACACTACGCTAAGAGTCTCACCTCAGCCGCCTCCTCCTCGGCATCGTCAAGCGTCCCTCGTGGCAGTCAGCGCCCGCTCCGCTGCCTCGTCGCGGCCCGGTTTGCCTCGGCCTTGCCTCGCTATACACAACTACGCTAAGAGTCTCACCTCAGCCGCCTCCTCCTCGGCATCGTCAAGCGTCCCTCGTGGCAGTCAGCGCCCGCTCCGCTGCCTCGTCGCGGCTCGGTTTGCCTCGGCCTTGCCTCGCTATACACAGCTACGCTAAGAGTCTCACCTCAGCCGCCTCCTCCTCGGCATCGTCAAGCGTCCCTCGTGGCAGTCAGCGCCCGCTCCGCTGCCTCGTCGCGGCCCGGTTTGCCTCGGCCTTGCCTCGCTATACACAGCTACGCTAAGAGTCTCACCTCAGCCGCCTCCTCCTCGGCATCGTCAAGCGTCCCTCGTGGCAGTCAGCGCCCGCTCCGCTGCCTCGTCGCGGCCCGGTTTGCCTCGGCCTTGCCTCGCTATACACAGCTACGCTAAGAGTCTCACCTCAGCCGCCTCCTCCTCGGCATCGTCAAGCGTCCCTCGTGGCAGTCAGCGGCCGCTCCGCTGCCTCGTCGCGGCCCGGTTTGCCTCGGCCTTGCCTCGCTATACACAACTACTAAGAGTCTCACCTCAGCCGCCTCCTCCTCGGCATCGTCAAGCGTCCCTCGTGGCAGTCAGCGGCCGCTCCGCTGCCTCGTCGCGGCCCGGTTTGCCTCGGCCTTGCCTCGCTATACACAACTACTAAGAGTCTCACCTCAGCCGCCTCCTCCTCGGCATCGTCAAGCGCGGCCCGCGCTGTGGCCGCGTCCCTCGTGGCAGTCAGCGCCCGCTCCGCTGCCTCGTCGCGGCCCGGTTTGCCTCGGCCTTGCCTCGCTATACACAGCTACGCTAAGAGTCTCACCTCAGCCGCCTCCTCCTCGGCATCGTCAAGCGCGGCCCGCGCTGTGGCCGCGTCCCTCGTGGCAGTCAGCGCTCGCTCCGCTGCCTCGTTGCGCGCTCGGTTTGCCTCCTCGAGCGCTGCAGTTGCCTCGCCCGCTTCTGCCTCGGCGGTTTGCCTCGCCTTGGTTGCCGCGCGGACGGCTAGCTCCAGGTCTTCCACCTGAAGAAATTATGTTTGTAAAAGTATGATGGTGAATGGTGATGGTCGTAAGTTACTTTTAGTTAGTCTCCCCAGCATAGGTTCTAAATGTAAAAAATAAACTTTGTATGTATACGTATCAATCACAAATACGATGTCGGTTTGCGGAGAATGGCTAGAATACAATATAACTATTATAAAACTAGCCTCGTTCAAAAATCATATTTGGTGATCGTAACCCGACTCTTTCCGGGGTGAACACGTGATTTTCAGACTTAAGTCTTATATAACACAGGGACTATTTTAACTACTACTAGGCTCTGGCCAATTAAATTTTGTACTTCTATTTCGCATGTATAGGTATATAATAGGTAGTTATTATCACACTAAATTAAAAATAAGCTTTTATTATAGGTATATTGAAGAAATCAACGTATATCGGCTTTTATTATAGGTATATTGAAGAAATCAACGGTAACGTAGATCGTAACCTTCCGAAACGTAGACTTTTCCGAAATTAAAGACTTGCACAAAAACGACAAATCATCATATTGATATACTTCAAATTGAAATTTTACAAATAATGTAGAATACTAGCCTGGTTCTTGAGCTGTCTGATCTGCGTCTTGGCGCCACCCTCCTTTTCCTTCTGTTCCAACATGGTCTGAGCGTCGCGGAGTAGAGCACGGTACCGCTTCAAGTCTCTGTGGAAAAAACATCCAGTTATTATAATGTTTTGGGGAATTTTGCATACATACCCCCTTATTCATAAATAATGTTCCCTAATTTAATACGCCGTAGTTTGTCATTCGTCTCTTTCGGTCTTACCAATATGTCTATAAGAGCGAGGGACAAACAATACTTAGCGGCTTGCTAAGTTCGGAGACGTTTATGAATAAGGGGGATGGAAACTATCGTTGAGCTGTCTCTTTAGTATATAAAGAGTACACGCAAAAAATGTCAGTCAATTAAAATTGAAGAAGGAAGAACAACTTAGTTTCAACAGAATAAGGATCTTATTTTAAGGTCTAAATATGTCTTGAACTTCGTAAGAGCGAGTCATGTTCTTTCTGCGGACTAGCGTTGAAAGTGTCGGAAAAAATTAATGATTTTTCGAGAATTGAACATATTGTGAAAGTACAAATACATACCTTGGACATAGGTGATCTTGGTCGTTTTTCTTTGATATATGACATCTAATATTTGATTTTTCGAGAATGTTTGAAAAATTAGTTTTTTTCGGCAGGCTGCGCTCAGAGTGACGCTCTCCACTCAACACTGACTACACACCTCTTGAGTCGCTGCACTAGTTGAGTCTGCTCGATGGTCTCGGCGCGCGCGCTCTCCTCCAGCGCGGCGAGGCGCCGCTCTAGCTCGTGTCGCTCTCGGAGCAACAGGCTGCGCTCAGAGTGACGCTCTCCACTCAACACTGACTACACACCTCTTGAGTCGCTGCACTAGTTGAGTCTGCTCGATGGTCTCGGCGCGCGCGCTCTCCTCCAGCGCGGCGAGGCGCCGCTCTAGCTCGTGTCGCTCTCGGAGCAGGAGGCTGCGCTCAGAGTGCTCGCTTTCCAGTTGGGATTCCAGAACTGTGACCGGAGAAGGTTAGAAATTAATGATGGAATTTTGTGTTTGACCAAATTTTGTGAGCATGACTCTAAGATGGGACATGCACGGAACGCGTCAAGCAGTCCGTCCTATACAAATAACTACACTCGACTGCAGTTCCCATACAAAGCGACTGCTTGAAGTGGTCCATGTATTCGGGTGGGTTGCACCAAATCGTCTGTCCGCGTGAAACCATTCGCTAATATCGATTGTATGAAAAGTTTCATAGTAATCTGCTGGGTAATGTCAAACGGTAGATCAAAGTGTGATTGGTGCAACCAGCTAAGAAGCGCATACTGTGTGGACGCTGTGTAGCGAGTATCTCGCCAAAGAGTCGAAAAAAGGGATCTGTCAGAGTGTGACAACTGTCGCGGAATTACTTTGCAACCCTCCGCAGCAAAAAAACCAGCCGAAGTCGTTGCTGAATCAAGTGTCCCCTAAAATCACAAAAGTGGAATTCCTTATCGAAGTCCTTTAGTACCGTTTGGTAGTCAGATTTGGTAGCTGGCTGCCAAATGGGAAATATGGTTTCCCACCTGATAGCCAGCTATGAAATGGGAGTAACTTTTCCATCTCGTAGCCGGATTTAGTAGCTGATTACTGAACGTGGTTACAAACCGGTAATCATAAAGTCCCGATTTAAAGGATTTTATTCCCATTTCGCTGGTTACGAAACTTTGGCTACCAAACGGTACTAAAGGATCGAAATATCCCTTTGTCTGTTACTGTCAAGGATGTACTATTAAAGTTGTGACCTTGAAACTCTAATTTACAGTTGCATTTTAACGGCACTATGGCTTTTCCACAGACTTTACTCCTGGTCATAGATTCTGCCCTAATAGCAGTTCAGTAACAACTTACTCTTGAGTTTCTTAGCGGCGTTGGCGCGAGTTTCTTCCATCTCGTCGTCCCGCGCCGCCGCCTCCAGGCGTGCCTCCTTCCGCTGCTGTTCCAGGAGCATCTCCAAACGCAGCTTGGAACTTTCCAGTAACTGCAAATAATACATCCAGTCAAAGGTACGAAATAAAAAAAGTTGTCTCGTAGAAGCTACAAAAGATGTGGTATCTTCACTCTATGATTATTTTTGATTTGTCACTGCTCCTACACCGCTGTTTGAAACTAGAACATCGTTTACTAGTTCACCGTTTTTAGGGTCTCTTAAAAAAGCATCTTCAGAAATATCAATTTGGCTCTACTTCTAATCAACGTCTTTTATGTCAGTCTTCTGACCTCGCTGGTCATCGAGGTCCTCCTCTTGGTTGCACCTTCCTTTCCAGCTCAGGTCTCGTCCTCCTCAGGCTAGTTCTAGTTGCGATCGCGTTCCAACTGCATCAAAAGTCACACCGTCCATAAACTAAACTGTACGTGCGATTACATGTACAGTTTAGTCTATGGACATTGGACAGTGCTCCGTATCTGTACAGCGAAGATATAAATCTCCTCGTTCTGATCTCGCACCCTCCTATCCAACGCAGCACCCGCGTTCTCAAGAAAAGAACTTCCTCCTAGAATTCTACGCATTAGACAGAAGCAATGCTTAAAGTTTAGTCAACACTGACCTGTATTTGTCCGGCGAAATCATCAAACTCCTGGGTGCTTAGCCAAGTTGCCAATCGCTAGCGCTTCATCGTTAATCGCAGCTAACTGTCATTGTCGCACTAATATGAAAGAGTGACAGAGAGGGACAACTACGTTACGCTACTAAGCGCTAGCGATTGGCATCTTGGCTAAGCACCCTGATCTCGCACCCTCCTATCCAGCCCAATCCTCGTCCTCGAGTATGGAACTTCCTTGTTCCCCGCTCTTTTCAACTCTTACCTGTCCGGCGAAGTCTTCGGTCTCATCTTTCCCTCCTCCCCGCTCCTTTATATCACATTACGCAAACAAAAGCAATGCTAAAGTTCGACACCAGCTGTTCAAAAATGCAGTCAACAGCGAAATACACAAAAAATCTTGCTTCTTTTAGCGTCAGGAATATGCTGATAAAATTTTTCTCTTTCCTCATGAGCATCTTGTATACAAATCGTATTGAAATCTTACGTTTTATTTAAATGATACCTAGTTTTACAAAATTTTCGTTAGTTTCGGAACTGGTTCCGGAATTCCGGAATTTAAGTATAATATCGGAAACCAGTTCCGGAACTGAAAATGGTCCGATATTGCAAGCCCTAGTCAACACTGACCTGGATCTGTCCGGCGAGGTCATCTAGCTCCTCCTCTTGATCCCGAACTCTCCTTTCCAGCTCTGCCCTGGTCCTCCTGAGGGCTGCGACTTCGTCTCCACCCCCTCCCCGCTCTTCTAACTCGCGCTGCGCCGCTGTCAGGCGTTCTTCTTTCAGCTCGAGTTCTAGCCGAGCTTCCTGTAACATGGAGTTTGTGTTAGTCTTGTCCCACTTTTGTACTATCTAGAGATACAGAGAAACAAACACCCGCACAATATGGGCAAAACGGACAGCCCTATGTGCAGAGCCTGCATGGAAGAGAAGGAAACAACAAAATATATTCTTCTAGAGTGTAAACAGGTAGAAGTTTACACGAGTAGGTACTAAGGGACTCCAAATACAATATAGGAGTCATTTGGCAACCTGAAACTGGGGAAGCTTGGATGATTGGGATAAGGCTACCTCGCTATCATGCAAAAAAAAGCACGATGGATGTCGAAATAACTAACTAACGATCAAGAGATGGTATAGATTTTTTTTTTCTAGCCTGTAGGGGTGTCCCACTGCTTTAGATGGTTCAGATATCGTAGTAAAATGTACCAAATGTAGTATAGCCACTCAATTGCTTTTGGTAACTGTGGTTACCAGCTGTCACTCTTATTTTACATAGGAATAAAGATTAACCAAAATTTCAGAGCAAATGAGTGGATAGAATGCTTGATCACCACATACACGAACTCTTTTAGTACGCAACGTCATCAGAGAGGCTCAGACGCTAACATGATAAACGCTCTTTGGCAGCTCGGTCCAGGTATTGCGGCTAGTGTACAGCTAAATTCACCAAAGCTGACAAAAATTTATGAAGTGAATGATCTGTATCTACTGTCATTTTGACATAGACACATTGAGTCCATTGCTGGACGTAGGCCTCTCCCATTAACTGTAGCGCGTAGTAATTCGCCCATTTACACATACATCCTTCATGTCACATACTCGATCAATTCGTGTCAGCTTTGGTAAATTGACCTATAAGTGTGATGTACTCACATAGAGGTTTAGCTCCAGCGTATACCGGTCGTGCGCGAGGTCCTACTCGCGCGACAATCTCTCTTAGGCAGCTCGCTCAACTATTACGATATTTGGCGTCTCTTGTGGCTAGTCTACAAGTGTGATGTACTCACGGGTCTACATCGAATCGCATAAAAGTATTGTTCCGAATATTTTGTCGCATAAGAATTTTACGCCGACAATTGTTTCGCCGAATTATTATTTCGCATAGTTTTCATGTGTCGAAGTTTTTTTGCCTAAAGTTGTTTGTCCGAAACATTATTCATCGTAATGCTTATTGTGTCTAACATTCATTTGCCGAAATTGTATTATGCATATGTTTGATGATCCTAATACTAGTATTACGATCCGCCAAAATGTCGACGGAGCCCCTGGCGGGGCTCCTATTTCCACTCTAAGGGACAAAAGATACCTAACGAACCTATCCAGGTGAATTACATGATTTTGTAGTGTTTCTTTTATCATGCGGGGGGCTTCGCGATTATTATGCCATTCAACAATATGCCAAATGTTTCGGTCAAAACATTTTCTGCACAATAAATATTATGCGAAGAGACGGGCACCCTGTACTCACAGAGAGGCTCTGCTCCAGGGCATACTTGTCGGCGTGCGCGAGATCCCGCTCGCGCGACAGACGCTCCTTGGCAGCTCGCTCTCTCTTCAGCTCTTCCTGAGCGCCGTGCAGCTCGGCGTCGAACTTGCGCTGTCGCTTCTCGAGCAAGTTGTTGCGGCATGTCTGTGGACACAATCATTAGTAAATAAAAAATAAATATGTCATTGCGCATTGGGGGGTACCTTGTCGCGACTCTTTAGAATGCAAGCTAGAATGGACCTTATGTGTTCTTCAATGATTTCCCTTTTTGAACGTGTGCACTGGAATAGATAAATAAATGAATATGTAAATACTTTATGTTCAAGACAGTTTAAAATTGTAAAAAAATGAGCGCTGTCTTGCCAACAAACTGCTTCTGCAGTTTGGCAAGTCAATGTAAGAACCTACTTTGCTTACTACTTAAAAAAAATTGTTGTGATGTTTACTGTGGGCTTGGTGGAATAATAAGACTCAGGGGTAGACTTTGAAGAAGAAGTAATTTATTATCACACTTGCTGTCTAAGCGCGCCATTGCTTGCGTGCGTAGCGGGAGTAATAGAAAAGTGAGATTCCGTAGGGAGTAATAGAAATATCAGTACGTCATTTAATAATATTATGTCTTGAAACTTATTTTTTTGTCGGCAAGTGTGATGAAAAACATTGTATGCATCAGGGTCGGTAAGCGGAATACTAACTCGAGTCATAAAAGCCCTCCCCCTAACGGCATCGGGCTCCTAACACTCTCGTTAGTAAATCCGTACATTTCGCGCACGAGCGCAAATAACCCGGAGGCCGGAGCCTCGAAGGTGACTGATACAAATTTCTATTTTATTGATCTCTTCATTTACCTAAATACAGAATTCATCCGAATGCAACCAGTTTGCAGCATTTACAAACGTCTCCTAACTTAGTAAGCCAATAAGTATTGTTTGGCCTTTTCCATCTTCTCAATATATCTATAATAATATATATATCTACAATAATAAGACTGAAAGGGATAGTAGATTGCGTCACAAGGGATCAACATGGTATATTTCCGGCGTGGGCGTATATTGAATCCTGAATGGAGCGACGGATTCCACAATTGAATCCCGACCGTAGGGAAGGATTCTAAAGTGGAATCCTAAGCGTAATGAAGGATTCAAGCGTTAACGCCCAAGACCAAATAATTTTGACACCGTGTGACACATACTGCTTTTCACATCACCTATGAGGAAAATAAAAGATATATCACATATTTCATATTTATGCACATAATCGATTCTGAAGAGATTTTTATCAATTATGAACGTACTGTTTATTTTCATATTTCATTGTAATTTTTTAGGCTGGCAATAGAAAGTCCTTGAAACTATAATGAAATGGGAGGCAATAGAAAGGCTGGCAATAGAAAGTCCTGAACAGAAAAGTGCCACTTTGATCCCTCCTATCAGAGAAGAAAAGACCCGTATATACCCGTATCGAATAGATGGTGTGAAAACAATATTTTCTGCTTGCTAAGTTAGTATGCGTTTATGGATAAGGGGTTTAGGCAATATTCCGTGTACCGTATATTTTGTTTGAATATTTGAGTGGTACCTGTTCATCGAGCAGTGACCGCAGGTCGGCCATGTCGTTGGTCAGCTTCTGCAGCTTTCTCTTCCACTGCGCCGCCACAGCTCTTTGCTCTTCCACTTCTTCGTACGCATCTTGCACCTAAGAATAAATGTTATGATTTGAATGAGTAGATTCTAAATACATAATAAATTGTTAACCAAAACCAATATTGATTTTATACATATATGATTGATTTATAGATATTTATAATTATAACCGATATCGATTCCATTATTAAACCTACGAACCAATAACATAGAAGTAGCACGTGATACAAAATTGTCTTACAAAAACGGTTCTAGTAAATTTTCGGTACTCCTTCAAAATATTCAATTTCTATATTTACTTACAATATAAGTTTAGGTTTTGATTGGCTGTACCTATTCTATTTGAATATTTGAATTTGTCAAAAGGTGCATGCAGACCAAAAGAGCATTCGCTGTTCTATCTCCCACTCTACGAAATCAATGAATCACGTTTCGTGTAGCGATCGAATTTCGTAGAGTAGGGGGATAGAACAGCGAATGCTCTTTTGGTTTGCATGCACCTAAAGATGTTGCGTATACATAAATGAGTCTTGTTATGAAAAGAGCAATTATGTTCTGTTCACCGAGTCGCGAATTTTGGATAGGTACTCGTTATGGGAGCAGTTTTGAGCTCGTGTTAAACGTTCATGTTTATATAGGTTTAAACTTACTACTTTGTTGCGCTATCTGAGAGAGAAAGTAAGAGATAAGGATAAACGTGTTTGTAAGAGGTTTATGAATAATGTTATATTCCATAGTTGAACAAGCAATGCTCTCGCGTAGACTACTATTATTAATGTATTGGGAACTTTAGGTACGATTTGAATGAATACTTTCTCAGATTAACGCTATTTTTTATAGATATACCTAAGGTCAGTGTAGTAAGTCCGGCATATTTTATTTGTAAGGTCTTATATTGTTGAGTTAGGGGTGGAAATCAGTTGGTAGACGGATATTCAACGTTATAAATATGAGGCCATAAAATATTAAAAATACACACAAAAATGTCAAAGAAGTCACATTCGCGCGCCCGGATTACCCTAACGCTAATAAAAACTACGTTTACACGATTATACATATTTACAAACAGCCAAACCAATATATCTATTCTCGAATATTCCTCTAATATGTTTCAAATTTCACCAGCGAGATGTAAACATCGATAAGATTGTCGAAAAATCAACTATTTGGCCGAACGCCAAGAGCGGTCAAGGAGACACGAGTAGTGATGCATCCACTTACTCACGTAATCGTAAGAAATTACTTTATCAAAGTGCACTGACCTCTTCATAGTCTTCGTCCATCGCTCTTAAATTGTTAATAAAACCACCCACGGATCCCACCGGCACATGAACTACTAGCACTATCAGAGATGGTATCGGGAATTTTGTCACTTATCACGAATCACAAGGATGATCTTGAGATAGGTTTTGGGTGAGATAACTCAGTTGATGCCGTGACCCACATACGATCGGACGTGGTATTTCAAAGAAAACCACGAGTGACTTCTGATAAATAACGCTCGACAGTAATGTGAGATCGAACAATTTTTACTGCATTTCATTTTTAAATTGATTACGTAGCTATTAATAGTTGTATTCATATCAGTTGGCGACCCCGTTTCGCATTGAAACGCTGTGATTTTATTATTTTCAAATAGTTTTGTTTCATTGGGTTGCCAAAGGGGCGGCGGCATATTTAATGTAGACTCGGTACTGGACTATGATTAATTTTCTTGTAACTAAACTATGTAAACTTGCTTGTTATATACTGAATTTAATATATTCAAGGTTGACTTCTCTGTTGTTTACTAACTCACGCTTGTCAGACGATTATAAAATATCACCGTTTAAAATATAATGTATAGTTATTGCTATTCGTATAGGTCAGAAACAACTGTAATCCGAGAACACAAGAGTTGTATCGCTTAATTATTAATTATAATAATATTCAGGCATCTGTCTTAGTTCCCTATATTACTTTTTTTTTGTTTTGAAACATTGTTAAGCCATTTTCATACTAAATTAGAGTTATCAAATTATAACGGCTACTTATGACTTATGACAGTAATAAGCGATTTGGGACAACCGGTCCCAAAATGTAGACAGGCCTAAATATGGGTCAAAAAATTATCGTCATAAAGAAAAAAAACAACGAGAAAGTAGAAGCAGTTACTCTGTGCGCCTGCTCGTATCGCCGCTTGTATTTGTCCCTATCGTCTGTTGTCCGCCCATGAGCCTTCAGAGTACGCTCGTCGTACCTAATGAGCCCTAAGGTACATACCTTCTTCTCGAGTTGCAGCTGTTCGAGGTCGTTATCATGCTGCCGGCGTCAAATCTCTGTGCGCCTGCTCATAGCGCCACTTGTGCTTGTCCCTATTGTCTGCACCGTCCGCCTCTGAGTCTTTAGAGTACGATCGTCGATGCCCTAATGAGCCCTAGAGTAAATACCTTCTTCTCGAGTTGCTTCTTGACAGTGACGAGCTGTTCCAAGTCGTCTTCATGCTGCCGGCGCAGCTGTGCGCGCAGTAACTGCAGCTCTCGATGCGCCTGCTCGTATCGCCGCTTGTATTTGTCTCCGTTGGCTGCTGCGTCAGCTTCTGAGCCTTCAGAGTCAGAGGGCTCGGCGCCGCCGTTGTCGGCTGAACGCCAGTGGAGGAGCTCAAGTTCAAGACGCTCGGAAGCCTGTTGAAAAAGAAAAAAAAATGAACAAAATATCGTGAGACATATCAACGTTAAATTGTAATGAAATGGTTTTACCACGTATTTACGTCAGCTCTTCGAAACATGTGGCGCGCGGTAACCAAAATACGGGAGTTTAATCTTAATTCTATATCCACTTGGCAGTCGTGAATGGCATAGTATCCTAAATCACTTCTAACCGTTCGCAAATACCTATATATGAAGGGTCCAAGGAAAAAACATGTCCAAAGCCTAAAAAAATCAAGGCAAATTCACAAAAAGACTTATTAAAAGTAAGATGGTTTTTCCTTCTGTAATTTAAATTGACTAGACATGTTCTTTCCGTGGACCCTTCATATTAAAATTTTAATACTATTTCGAAACTCGTACGGTTGAGGGGTGGTCAATTAAGCTAGACTATAAAGTGGACATGAATTCAAAAGTAAGAAACTTAAATGTAGGTAGATACGTATCGCGCGAGCGGCACGATAACACGGGCTCAGTGCTTGATAGTAGTGACTTAATACGCGTGTATTTAACAGTTTCATTATATTATATTAAGACACTGTTACAAAGTGAATTTCAAGTAAACTTGGAATGTGATTGAAACAAACAAACTATTAAACGAAAATAGCTGCGTTTCAAGGCCTCAAAAGCTAAATGAAGCAACAAACATTAATAAAAAACGTTTAATTGATTTTGAAGCGTCTGTTAGTTTTGTTTTAGCACAACCACGTTTTGTTTTAGTTTTGGGGTTTCCAGTGCGCGGACATAAGGTAGGTTATTTTATTACAAAGTCAGATTTACCTCTTTTTTATTGATATGATCAGATGCATTAATTTAAGTCCCTAAAAACTTGGGGAATGTTTTTCGGATAGCGAGTTTTTTGTTTCGTCTGCAGACGTTAATCGTCTTCCCCTTCTAGGACTTTAGGCAACTGCTGGCTATGGTGGATTAGGGTCAGTATACTTGGTCGCATTGTCATGTACCAGAGTGCGCAGCCAAGTTGCCGTAGCGTATCGTCCTTTTCTCTCTCTGTCACTCTTTCTTATTAATGTGACAAAGGCGGTTGCCTTTCATTCACGATCCACATTAGCGATGGGCATCTTGGTTACGATTCTGGTGCACACGCTGGTTGTTAGCGAGCAGATCGCGGTTGTCGCTCAACGTTCCGCTCAGCTCGTCGTCTCACTGTCGTACCTGCTGAACCCGCTGGTTGTTGGCGAACAGGGGGGCTACCACGATCTACTAAGGTGCTGAATCACCTTTTTTGGGACCTAATCTGAATCGCTATATGCAAGTTCCATAGAATAACTGTCAAACTGACGAGCCGAACCTAAACTGAATCGCAGTTAAGACGTCATGGTAATCCTTCTAGTCGCGGTTGTCGATCGGTGCGCCGCTCAGCTCGGCGTCTCACTGTCGTAAACTGAATTGCAGTTAAGACGTCATGGTAACACTCCTAGTCGCGGTTGTCGATCGGTGCGCCGCTCGGCTCGGCGTCTCACTCTGTCGTACCTGTATGCTTAGCCAAGTTGCCAATCGCTAACGCTTAGAAGCGTATCGTAGTTTTCCCGCTGTCACTCTTTCGTATTAGTGGGATAAAGACAGCTTTTCGTTTACGATTGACGATTAAGCGTTAGCGATAGGCAACTTGTCTAAGCACCCTGCTGTAGTCGCTGGTTTTTCGTTAGCTGGTCGCGTTTGTCTCTCGACGCGCCGCTCGGCTCCGCGTCTCACTGTCGTAAACTGAATCACAGCTAACACGTTATGATAACCCTCTTGGTCCCGACTGTGTCACGTACCTGCTGTAACCGCTGGTTGTTGGCGAGCAGATCCCGGTTGTCTCGCTCGACGCGCAGCCGCTCGGCCGCCTCGGCATCGGCGCGTTCGGTCGCGAGCGCCGCCGCCGCGCGCTCCTCCGCAAAGTCGCCGCCCACTTCCGACAGCTGGAACAATACAAAGCCGAGTGTTAACATAAAATCGATCAATATATGTATACATAGGATTGTTTATGGTCCATTACCTATTGGAATTTGAAACCTTCATTCCGACAGCGGATCTATTTGATCCGACGTTACTAACAGCCGAAGCAAATGTATTTTACGGCTTTTTCATTTAATCAAAGGCCTAAAATTTACACGTTTTTGAATTTTCCGCATTTAAATTCCATTCAATAGGAGGCAATTTGGAGGTCGGGAAATACATGCTATCAGTCCAAAATTATGATTGCATTTTACTACTCGTATATATAAATTCTCTTTCGATTCTAAACTAACATGTGCCAAGTGATCGATCACTTACAAGTGGGATTTAATCCACGAACAAGATTAGACATCTTAATGCCGACGCAGAGCGAACACAAGCGGTGAATGGGTTAAGCTTTAAATCGAGTAAATACTCGTACCTACCTATGCATTAAAAAATTATGAGAAAGTTTAAAGATATTGTTTCCATAATTCTTTGGAATGTTGAAACTTACGTAATGAACAACGATGTTTATCAAAGTAATTGCTGCGATTCATGATGGACATTAGTCATTATATTTTACGACTTGTTTATTATTTCCTTATAGACGTTAAATATTAGCAAATATTGCAAACTATTTAGTTCACTAAATAGATAAGTAATAATTTACAACAAATAGTCATAACAACAGTAAAGAGGCGTCAGTAACACTGATAAATGACGTTATAAATAGTGCAAGGTCACCCAACGTG
>JALPQI010014562.1:0-32847 GCA_025490895.1 Thaumatotibia leucotreta
CATGATCCTGTGCTAAACCTACTGTGGCATAAGCCGTAAGTTATATACATAGAAATGATTAGAAATTCGTTATTGCCATAGGTACCTTGGTATTTTTTATTTACTATCGATATATGTATTTAATTGTATTTACGACAACACGCTTGTTTTCTATCTAAACTACCATCATAATTATATTATTGTACTTTGTGCGGTATAAAATCACATAGGAGGTATTATGTTGTTACCATAATCTTTAGTGTACAGAACTCCTATTTAGTAAAATCTACTACGTACAATCGTTCCAGCATACTCACCGCGCAATAAACACACAATTTCAGTAGGTATAGTGCGCGCTACTATCTCCTTTAGCGTAAAGAAGTTCCTGTTAAAATGACAGACAAATTTACCCTTCTAGCCTACTCTGTGCTTAATAAACGCTTTTTTGCGCGCGTTACCATCTTCTTTAGAGAAAAGAAATCATACAGCTTAAATAATATCCTTCTAACATATTCTGTGCTTTAAAAACGCACATTGGGGATATTGCGCGCGCTCTCATCTCTTAGCATAAATAAGTCCCCGCCAAAACGATAGAAAAACCTACCCTTCCCTACTCTGTGCTTTAATAAACGCACATTCGCGGTATTGCGCGCGCCACCATCTCCACTAATGTGCGTCGTGTGCAAATATTTGAGTTGGCAAGACTTATTGATCAGCGGGATCACTGGCTGGCACGTCTCGAGGGCCTGTTTAGTGAGACTTGTGTGCCTGCGCCTGCAATCTCACGCTCTTGAACGTCTTAGTTGACTGTCATGGGATATGCAATCGATTGGGGTGAATATCTGAGCATTTCAACCGCCTAATTTTAGTGGCATCATTTTTTCCGAAGTTTCTATTCGTTGCAATCTGCTACTTTGTCATTTGAAGGAAGCACGGTACCTTATACAAATGACGAAGTATAACATCGAGACGTGTAGAAATTTCGGCAAAATGATGCCACAAAAATTAGGCGGTTGAAATGCTTAGATATTCACCCATTGCGGAATTTAAACAAATGCAACAAGGTATCACTTGCGAGCTGTACTTTGGAAAATAAAGTATTGGTTAATTGTTTCTGTTGCATAATACGGCTATTATGATTCTGGCGGTTACTACTTGCTCCAAATGAAGAGTGAAAAATTTCCGCCATTTTTAAAATAGGTAGGTGGGTGAATATCTGAGCGTTTCAACCGCCTAATTCTAGTGGCATCTTTTTGCCGAACCATTGTACCATTATTAACGCTGAATAGTTTGATAGTTGGCTTTACCATTGCTCGGACAAACGTGATAAGGCGATTTGTTTACCATAATACAACACAAAATAAATAGGTACATATTTTCAAGTGAGCCAGATTATGTCGCGTCGAACTATGGACGTGCCATCACGTGCGGAGTGTGTGTTGTCACCGCTAGCCGTGTTCAAGTATTTCCAATGCTTGAATGGATACTGTCGAAAGCTCCATCTACCTATTTCTACCATGATATTAACGCTGTGATTCGATAGGATAGTTAACTTTCAAAACTTAAAATTTAAGTTTAATGAGCAATCGCTCATTCTATCCCCCACTCTACCAAATCAACGAATTTCGACGAATCACGTTTTGCGTAATGAACGAATTTCGTAGAGTGGGGGATAGAATGAGCGAATGCTCGTTTGGTCTAAATGCACCTTTAAAAAGGTACTACAAGAGCATCGGTTTACTACTTATTATATAATATACCTATGGATTAACAAGACACCTGGCTTTAAAAAGGTACTACAAGAGCATAGGCTTACTACTTATTATATAATATACCTATGGATTAACAAGGCGATTTGAATAAAATCCGGGTAGTTACATCACCTTAAAAAACCGTATGAGGATTGTATACCTGTTTCTCTCACACCAGCGCTAGACTGTAGAGGGAGTGGAATAGCAAATAAAATCCGGAGTGTAAGTCCGTGTGCACGCAGTCACGCTCCCCATGTTTGTAGTCTTTGCTGTTTGCACCGCGTGAGTGATGTAGTGGAAGGCACGATTTGGGGATTTAGTCAATAAACTGCGACTTAAGTATTAGATGAACTGTAGGATGTGTTTATGGGGATGAAAATGAAAATAGTTTATTTACCAAGTTAACCACTAAAATAATTGAGACCCTGCGCTAGGAAACCTTGTGCTACAGGACCCAGTTTCGTCAATGTTATATGATATTTTTCTCTTAACTAGTTGTACAGAGAGTGAGAGGTATTTACTTATACTAATTCTAACTTAGTGCTTATATGTGTGTGTTTAGGGGTTCAAAGGGATGTGGGGAAAATGCGGAAATTAATGGAGAGGAATTGATTAAAAAGTGTTTTAATTGCTATTGTAATAATTAGTGTTTAAACCCATACTTGAGCTGTAATTGATTCCCGCTTCCCGGGTTTATGAAAATCACAGGCAAAATTTTCAAAATTTTCGATATACTTATAAAATATCAGTCAAAAGTTTAAGTTGATATCAAGATTATGATACAAAATGGACTTTTTGGGCTAGGTATAAAGTTTCCAGAAATTTTTAAATTTGTATTTTACTACTGTGTTTCTTGTGCTATTTCTTTTTTAATTAATTGTTATTTTCGAACAGCTCAGACAACTGAGCCAGCTGCTGTGGGAGCATTAGGCAGTCATACCCACGCGGTGTTCATATCATACTAATCATCATCATCATCAGCCTATGATAGTCGACTGCTGGACGTAGGCCTCTCCTATTAACTATGCGTATAGACGCATTAGGAGGTAAATGCCCATAATCGCCACGCTGGGCAAGCGGATTGGCGATCGGAGTAATGTGTCCACTATGATGACGCTGCTGCCCATCATCAATCTTTTATCAAATAATGGTCAGTGATACTTCAAATCATACTTATGATCATCATAAAATTTTAGTTCAACTATCTATGAATTATTATCGTATCTGTTGTATAAAATTGTTTGTGGAAGAGTAATCTTAAATGGCCCTTAATTATAAAAAATATATTTTGCTGTTAACATTGAGAAATCTGATCACTTGTAACTCGATTTTGTACCGAAATCATGGAGTTAACTTATAGTTTTGTCCGGTAGTGTATACAATGAACAAAATAAGTTGAACGGTTGATTTGTCGTCGCTCTAATCTGCTCACTCAACCGTAGTTATCTAAGACAGACACAGTGCACAGTGGTCTCATTCGCACCATACGTAGACTCACAAAGACAAAAGTGATACTGCAAAGTGGCGAATGTGGGTATATCGCAAGGCGTCCCCAAACTAGATTGAATTTCCGGACCATAACGACGTTGGAGAAGCACCGGAAATACCGTTAATGCATGTCAATTGTTGTGCCCTTAACGCTGTTAGGTTGCCCCCCTGGTGACGATATTTTGCATCTGGGGATGAAATATTAACAGGCTAATAATCGTTTCCACCAAGACTTGTCTTCTACTTATAACTGTCATATAAAAGTCATGCATGATGTGCTAATTACTCGCAGTTTAATAATGAGTGATTTCGAGTTGTGATCCCGCATGCCAAAACGGGCTGAAGATATTCGTAGCAGTGCTCTTGGTCCTTATTCCTTGGGAGCAACTACTAAAATAGCATAAATAAATGCGGTGATGCGGTGATTGATAGCTCACCAGCCTAACGGCACCTACATATTTACAATTTGAATAAAAGTTCCTTCTTTGGATCGCATAAAATTCACTGTGGATTGTACATGTTATATCACATCTTACACCATTGATAAAATAGTACATTGTGCATCAAGGGAGGCAGGTATGTACGGAATTACTAACGAGAGCGTTAGAAGCTTTTATTGACTCGAGTTAGTCATTAAATATTCCGCTTACCGACCGTGATGCATACAATGTTTTTGATCATACTTGCCGACAAAAAAATAAGTTATAAGACAAAATATTGTTAAATGAGGTACTGACATTTCTATTACTGCCTAGGGAATTTCACTTTTCTATTACTCCTGCTACGCATGCAAGCAATGGCGCGCTTAGACAGCAAGTGTGATGAAAAAAACTTTATTATAATTTGGCAAAGCAGATTCCCCTACAACATTAATTAAATATGACAACAACATTCATTATCTAAGCTCTCTTAAGATTACCAAAACAAACAAGTAACTTTTAAAATCCATTACAAAATGAGCCGTCCGTCTCCGTCAATTACATCAACAACTTCACTTCGCCCCCGAGATCGTATTTTAGATAATGGCCGTAATCACGTCGGTGATTTATCACGTGGTATCTCGCCTTCACTGTCCATTAGGCAATGTGGAGCAACCCTTTGTCGCTGTGGCCCACTGTGCGAGCGAAGGGTGCGAATGTTCGGCGAGTACGCGACGTTGACAATAAACAAATAGAGTGATAAAGAGTGGTTATCGCTTTTGTGAGACTTCGTATAGCTGTGCTTGCCACCTAGAATGAGGGTTTTTGACACTTTTTCCGCCGCTATGGGGCGGTGAGATGGCAGCACTGTGGCGTAAGGTTCAACGAACTCTCAAAATAAATACGCAGATTAAATTTTGTTACAATTTTTTTGTTTATTTTTCTTAAAACCATTGTTTTAGGAATATTAGAATAGAATTCATTTATTTGGTGTAAAAAGATAAACTTAAATTAAAATACATCTTAAACTAAAAGCAACACCAAAATGGATGCCACTCAGCATATGCCGCTAGCTAAAGTTTTAGCTATGGCGCTGTTTTGGCAATATTGTTTTGTTTAACAAATAAAAAAACAGTTCTAAGTCAATTTCCATAAAATGAACAGTTCTAGTTTAGTGAAAGTGACTTTGCGCCTCTGTTTTAGAGCTCAATCTTCAGGTCGTCAACCGTTTTCTACGTAATCCGGTAGAAAATCAATTAAATTCCATATATAATAGAATTTCGATATTTTATGTTCAGTATTTATTTAATTAATTTAATCTGACATCTGTTTAGTCCTCATGCCTACGTAGCGCCGGCTGGTGGCAGAAAAATATCGAAAAACCTCAATGTTAAACTTAGCTTAATGAGGCTGTAACTGAACACGTGGTTTTTCATGTTCACTGTCCATTGAACAACGTCATCATCATCAGCCTATCTCAGTCCACTGCTGGACGTATGCCTCTCCTATTAAGTATGCGTATAGACGCATTAGGAGGAAAATGCCCATAATCGTTACGCTGGGCAAGCGGATTGGTGATGGCAGTAATGTATACTATGATGATGCTGCTGTCCATTATCAATCTGCTATCAAAGAATGGTCAGTGATACTTTAATCTCTTAGTAGAGTCTTACGTACGACACTCGCGGGTAAAGTTCGGGTGGCGAATGTATTCTTACTGCCGTCACCACACGATAATGTACATACCTATACCGGCTATACCTATTCCAAATTGCTAGTTTTAACGGTCACGCAGCTATGATGCGAACAGACAGGATAGACAGAAGGATAGACATATATGACGAAACTATTAGAGTTCCTAATTTTCTACGGAACCACACATTATGGAACAGCCAAAAGTTATTATTTCATGAAATGAATTGATTTTTTTGAATACAGATTTTGAATATTTATTTATTTAACCTTTATTGCACAAAATATGCCATAAGGTATTCTCTACCAGTCAACCTTTAGGCAAAGCAGTGAGATTGTGGGTGGTGCAACTAAAATAATACAATACTTACTAAAAAGAAGCACTTATGCACGAATTAACATATATGTTCCATATATAAATAGATACATTACATATATACACACAAAAATAAATAGATACATTACAATATACAGCACAAGCTAAAAATAAATAAGTCTCAGATGCAATGCGAGCCTTGTCGATACTCCATACAACCTCAGACCATCTATCTATAAGTACTGTAACGAACTTTTTAACGATGCCAGAGCTTGATTACTCCTTACGCTGCACGTGTATCGAATACTTACAACCGCCTTTGTAACCCGGGTGCAAAGGCTTTGCATCGCACTGGCTTCTCTTTGAGACGTTGGAACTCGATTGCAAGCAACAAGCTTATTTGTTTGCTGATCGACTGGGGGATGCTAGCGTGAAACGGAATTAGGGGACGGGCAATAAAAATATTGCAAAGGGACTGGTTATATTTTAATGTACGTATTTTTATATGGGCCATAAAGCGTGGACAATAAAAAGGTTTGACAAATTAAGAGTAACATCTTGGTTCATATTAATCATGTTAATGGGGATGTTTGCGATAACGGAAGTAAATTTTAC
This sequence comes from Thaumatotibia leucotreta, assembly GCA_025490895.1. Lineage (NCBI taxonomy): Eukaryota > Metazoa > Arthropoda > Insecta > Lepidoptera > Tortricidae > Thaumatotibia > Thaumatotibia leucotreta. The sequence goes on from JALPQI010014562.1 coordinate 6,261, forward strand.
ATTTTTAAGTGGTTTTTGCCGTTTTAGGGTTCGTTCCAAAAACCAGAAAGAAGTCCAAATCAAAGTGTAGAGTCGTAAAATTATGTTCAAGGAGAGCTTTAAGAGAACTCCTTATTTAAAAACTTATTAATTTCTAAGTTATTAACTATGCACCTGTTTTACTGTTCCTCCCATACAAACTATTATCTAGTAAGTCAAATTGTATTGCATGATTTCAGGCACTCTGTATGTATTGTTGTTTCTCTAACCCAAAACTTGTATGTCACTCCGCCTAAATAATTTTACTGGGTATATTGAAGGGTACAATATAATTTAAACAATTATATTGTATTATTAAATACCTAATGATATACGATTTATAAAAATATTCGAATGGGTAGGTGTAGGTAATTTCACAAGAGTTGAGATGAATGATTGATTACACACACATCCAAATGAAGTACTAATTGCAAAAAAATAAATGAATTAATGAATGACTTGCGTCAAAATATTGAAGCAAATCCCTAGAACAAACTTTTTGGTCAATCTTACAGTTGCAATTAGGTTTGCTTTCAGTACGAAAAAAGAACACTAATTTCAAATTCCCCGTGTCATATTACATGACATGTTGATGTGTGCGTGACCTCAACTCTCGTGGAACTTTCTTTAGAGAAAAAAAATGTGCATGAGGTTTTGTAACTCTTACCAGATGGACCAGTATGAAGATATTTGTGAAACAAATCCAATTTACTGATTGCGTAGGTACTTACATAAGTGCAGATGAATAACTAGTGCAGACTACTACTACTTGTGCAGATAAATAAAAAGAACAAAAAGTAATTGTAAAAGCCACATTGGGTCGGTATTTACTTCGTATGGGTCGTACTAAGCAAGTTACCCCTTCTAAACTAGATTGAATTCAATCTTACGACTTCGATATGTATAGCTATCGTCCCAATCCCGCCAAAACACTTTACATGGAGTATTGAAACGTTGGCTTAGTATTTAAATGGATTCCCATTTGTACTGGGAAACATGAAAATTGCGTGGCTCTTAAACCGAGAGGGGAATGTGTAGTGTTAGGAAAATACCCTAAGCGACCGTTAATAAAACCACTGGGAACGTCCCGTTATACGATCCCATCCTACCTAATACATGCTATTTTAATAATCTCATACAGGAAACTGTGCCTTAATTGCTATTTTTTCATACAAATATCAATAAAAAATTGACCTACATAAAATACAAGATTAGGTACACATCAGGATTAAAACACTTACCCCCTTATTTATACACGTTTGTTAACTTAACATTACAAGCCGCTAATAATTGTTTGTCCCTTTCGGTCTTAACAGTGTGTCCTACCTACAGAAGTATTAAAATAAATTCTCCCACCTACCTAAGATTATTTAATAAAATAATTGAAAATGATATTATGCACGTGGAGCATGAAAGAAACCTCATTGAGTTAGTGAACAAGTGGCTACCCAAGCACCGGTGTTCGATCTTATAAGGCTTATTGAAATCTGCAGTCTGTATCCTGCAGGGTAGGAAAAATATTTCCTACTTTTCCCATTCATACAAGTAATAGGCCCCTATTATAATACTTCGAACTTTGAGCCGCGTGATAAGTAGTGTATTTTCATACAAAAAGCCGCGTATTTTTTTTTAATAATTTTGTCGGTGTCATTGAACAGTAACTATCAGTTTTCAAGTAGGTATTAAGGATTACTGAACTTAGCCGCAGACGGGCGGACAAACAGAACCCTAAGAAGGGTAGGTAACTCGTATGTAAAACACCCACTAAGTCACAGACGTGCTAGACCTTTTTTCGTCTTCCTAACTCTACAATAGGCGTACTTTCAAAGTATATTGCGTATTCTCATCTACGTATGTGGAGGGTTATTGTTGTTTTTCAAAGCCCGCGGTACAGCGTTTTTAGCTGAAAGGGTCCGCGAATCTTTACATCTGTCTTACTCAATTCTAAAAGGGACTATATACTTTTAGTTTCTTTGAAACTTCAGTCATTTTAAAAAAGATACTTCTCTCACGGTCTGTGGTTTGATCGCGGTCTCGTTTTATTCAGTACGTTTAAGTGTTTAGGCACCATAAAAATGCAAATTTGAAGACATCGTAAAAACTTGTTAACTTGATGGAAATGTGCATTGCGGGTTATGAGTTAGAGGAAAACTGTAAATAAATGTTGGGAGACTATGTATACGTATTTCAACTACATTACTATTATTATTTTTACATATTATAATAATTTGTTTAGCTAACACCAATGACATCTATGCCATTTAGTACATCGTAGAGAAATAGAACCAATGTTGGATATTTTTAGCTGATAGATACCAGTCTATACTTCAATCTTAGTCCTAAGGACCTGCGGTTGTAAATTGACTGTTGCAAGACGAATGCCTAAGTTTGAGCTTCATAAAACTAAGAATTAAAATACATCATTGGGTCATTGTCTGTTACTAGTGCCGTCATAAATATTTTTTTATTACATACTTCCATTAAGTTTCCGAGTAGGCACACATTTCTTCAAAACAGTAGATACTGAACTAAAGGTGCATTTAGACCAAATGAGCATTCGCTCTATCCCCCACTCTACGAAATTCGTTCGTTACACATAAAGTGATTCGTTGGAATTCGTTGATTTCGTAGAGTGGGGGATAGAATGAGCAAATGCTTGTTTGGTCTAAATGCACCTTAAAAGGAAGGCAACGTGAATGTGTCACCACTAACATACTTGCACAGAGTATACTTAGTTTAAGTGAACCTTATCCACTGCACTATATGTTATTAACGATTATATTTAAAAATACTAATGATACATATCATAATAGTCAAATGAAAACCAAACGAAGGGGCCGAACCGAAAACCTGCGCTAGACACCAGCTTATATAAACTGAGTCCTTCATAATGTTGGTTAACAAGTTAGCCTAATGTTTCATAGTGTTTAAGCGAATTATTTACTCTCCTTCGTAACTGTAACAATGATCATAAGTTTTTAATTTGAATTTAAGTTTAAAAACAACGTTAATCGATCTTAAAATTTACATGCTTAAATTGTTCAAGCAGCATCAAACTTTAACGCATAAATCCTCGATAACAGGCATAAGTAGATTATAGTCTAGACGACCGATACTATCTAAACCCCATTCAACTTAAACAAGAAAGCCGACACTGATAGCATCAAATAGCAGCTACTTAAATAAGCATTAAGAAACATTTTGGCTGTCCCCGGGATAAGTTTCCCTGATCCCGCCATTGTGGAGGTTCAGAAAAGTCGGTGAAAAGCCCCGGCTCATTCCCATTCATGGGGTGATTTGATTTACTTAAGATCTTGAGATACTGTCTATTAAGAGAGTGGACGTCGTTTATATGGGACCGGGGGTAATGTCACGAGTTGTGATACGTACTAGTTCTTTATAATAGGAAGAAAACAGAGCTTCAAAATTGTTTGCGAAGCGGGGTATTTGTTTTTTGAGAGGGGTCGAACAAAATCTCAGTAATATAGATATGGTTCCAAAATTTATTGATAATTCAATCAATTAATTTCTTAAATTGTTTGCTGAGATCGCGAAACGTCTGGTGGACGTAACTAAACACCGAAGAGCTGGCGACTTTCTCGCACAACGCATCAGTATTGCGATACAGCGAGGAAATACCGCCAGCATCCTCGGTACAATGCCACAAGGGCCAATCTTATATAAGTTATATATAGGGTAGGTTAAGTAGATGAGTTAGATTAGTTAGATTTAATCTATACACATAAATTGTAGTTTTGAAAATAGAAGTATAATAATTTCTTGATTTAATATTTGAATTCTTGGAGATATTTAATAACATACACTTTCATAATTACAAGTATCCGGTATTATAAATTGAAAAAAATAAATTTGAAGAAAATAATGAATTTGTTCAATCTCTGGTAATAATATCTGTAGATATTGTAAACCAAGAAGTATTTTTTTTTGATTTGGGTTTTGGGGGTCTGAGAAAAGACATGCAAACAGACGCATCCAAAACGTAGTAAAAAATTAGTACTTTTATGTTATAAGAGTTTTAAGAGATAAACTAGCATCCATCGTCGCCCATATGTGATGAACTGATGAAACAAATGCGTGATCAGACTTTCAGATACGCTCTTGAATTTGAAGATTTGGGTTTGAAGGTCGTACGTATCAAATTAAATAGTTATCGTCAACTGCTAATTATTTTTCCTTATCTATCAATTTGTCATTTGCGTTAGATAGAAAGGGACAAAACATAAATAAGCTAAAACAAGGTTCGTAAGTTTTTATCATCATCACCAACAGTCTATGTTAGTCCACTGCTGGACATAGGCCTCTCCTATTAACTATGCGTATAGACGCAATAGGCCTCTCCTATTAACTATGCGTATAGACGCATTAGGAGGTATAAGCCCATAATCGCCACGCTGTGGGCAAGCGAATTGACGATCGCAATAATGTGTCCAGTATGATGACGCTGCTGCCCATCATCAATCTTGTAGAATGGTCAGTGACTCTTCAATCCCTTAGTCGACTCTTACGCCACCCGCAGGAGGAGTTTGGGGTGGTGACAAATGTATTCTTACTGCCGTCACCACACGGCGTAAGTTTTTATGAAGGGGGTTAAAAAGTCGTACACAAGAAGTTTTCAAAGAAACGTACAAATCTAGCTACCGTATAAAAAGCTCGTTGGACATTTTTTATCGGAGTACATAAAGGTAGTGCATTAGTGTGAAAGGGTGGGTAACGCGCGGTTCCGGGCCAGCGGGCGGACGATTTATAAAATGAGTTTGCGGTGCAACCACGCCGTGATACTCCATCGGTTACGTCTCACTTCGCTAGGGTGCGCTGCTCGGTTTCTAGGTATCGATAACCGTGTTTTTTTATTTAACGATTAAACGTATGAAAACGTCGAGGTGTATTACTTGCTTTCACTTTTTTTTAAGATTTTGAATCATATTTCAAAAATCAATTTGAATAAGTGAAATGTTATGTAATTAACATGTACTTTAAACAACATAGTCAAACAGAACGAAAATGTGTTAATAATGATATATCAGTCATGTCATCTGCTTTTGAAATTAGCTGTCAACGAGCGTTTAACTTGAGTGTGTTGGTCTACATTGCGTGCCGAATTATTTCACACGGATAGTTTTATTGCTCTAATTTTAAATGAAAAAAACCGGCCAAGTGCGAGTCTGACTCGCGCGCTAAGGGTTCCGTACCATTATCAATTTATCGTTAACAAAATACAGTTAAATCAACCTATCTCAAAAACTATAAGAGATAATTTAATCAAACCAAATATCGTTGATAGAGTTTATTATTATGCATAACACATTTTTTTTAGAATTTTATACCACGTAGTTAAAAAAAAGAGGGGGGGGGACACATTTTTCAGATTTTTTGAGCTGATATCTCGAAAACGGTTCAATTAAATAAAACGTGCTATATAAACCTTTATATCATTTTCAAAGACCTTTCTATTGATACCCAACACGATTATATAGGTACATCTAAAAAAAAATTCTATCCCTCAGTTACATGTATGGAGGGATTGGAGGGCCCCAACCCCAATTTTTTTTCAATTTAGTATCATAATTCTGTAGCGGTTTATACAACACATAATTTCTTACAAAATTTCATTACTTTAGCACTTATAGTTTCCGAGTAAATCGGCTGTGACAGACGGACAGACGGACATGACGAATCTGTAACGGTTCCGTCTTTGCCATTTTGGCTACGGAACCCTAAAAATATCTGAATGTACTTATTATGTCCTAAACTAACCATCGTCGATATTAGACTTATACCATATATAACATTTATTTCACTAATAAAACTATGAAAACGGATAAACTCGCGTATATTAACTATTATGATGATCTTAAGATGAATTACAAATGTTTTTTTTTTTTTTTTGAAAAGAGTTGTCCCGCTGAGTTTCTTGCCGGTCCCAATTTTGGGATACCTTCCTAAAAATACAATCATACAAAGGAAGGAAATACTTCTCAGGCAGTGGCGTAGGGATAGAACCGGCGTAGATTATTTATTTTGTCTCTTGTCTTCATTCTGAAAATATTTGTAATGAATAACTAGCTTAATTTGCAAATTTTGTATGTACATCCACCCTTAAAATTTATTGTCTGTGGTTTAGTAATTTTTCTTTGGTGGGTAGTTTTGTACTTATCTTTCTTATTTTGATGGAGGTAGATCTATCAAATTTCCTCCATTGTCAGTCATCCGCAGACCACGAACCCTGTAAAGTGTTCGAAACGTCGGAATGAAGTTAAAATTAGTTAATATACGCGAGTTTATCCGTTTTCATAGTTTTATTTCATGAGTAATCCTCGCGGTAACCGAAGAAAATATTATTTATTTCACTTTTTAATAATATAGGTATACACCAAGTATTATAAAAAAGTTTTCAACAAATTCATCGACAGCGACACACCCCACCCCTACGTCACGGGCATTTGTCGCGGCGTCACCATTTCCCTCGCCATCAGCGCAAAGTTAAAAGCATTGAAAGACATATCGCGGCTCCTCGCAGGCTCCATTGTCCCCTTTGTGACGAATGTTTTAATGTAATTGGCTTTGTGAATGTCAAGCGCGAAAATATCTATACACTTATCAACCTTATCTCCACTGCGTAAGGTGCAAAACAGTGTACATGTTTATGCGGTTCAGGTTTCAAGATGGCGCATGTTTTGTTGGCGTTTAATTTGGCTAGTAGTTTTTCGGTAACAATGATACCATTGTGACGGACGTGACTGGGGAAAGTTTTTGTTTAATGCTTTTTAATTTGGTTTGGAAATGTTTAGAAACTTATAATTTGATGGGTTTACCTATACCAAAATATTAAAGTTTGGTTATTAAACTTATTAAGTTAAGATATGTAAATGGGTTATTTTAGAGTCAAGTCCACGGAATTCACTTGCAAGAAGTGTAGTTTTTTTTGTAATGTCTTGTTTTTTATATATATACTATTTATTTTCAAACTACAATTTATGTACATAGATTAAATCTAACTAATCTACTTAACCTAACCTATATCTAATATTGGCCCTTGTGGCATTGTACCGACGATGCTGGCGGCATTTCGTCGCTGTATCGCAATACTGATGCGTTGTGCGAGGAAGTCGCCAGCTCTTCGGTCTTTAGTTACATCAACCAGACGTTTCGCGATCTCAGCAAACAATTTGCGTGCGCTGGGGCCCCATGAATCTAAAGTTTCAACGCCAAACGGTACAAAATCGTACTCTTTGCCGAGGCCCTTACTTTTAGTACATTTCCGCGCCCTACTTAAGAATTATGTCATTTTAAAGATCAATTTACAATTCGATATTATCTACAAACATGTGTACAGATATGTGTAATTTTTATTCGAATGTTCAAAATCAGAAAGCAATCGTTAATAAAATCTGACATTCAGATTAAGAAATCCAATTACAACTTTGCAACATCCAAAACGGCCGACACTTAACATACCCATTAAAGGCGAGAACAGAAGTTAGTGAACTTTCAAACACTTACTTAAACTCCGCGGACATGGCGGCGCAGTCGTGTGTAATGAGATCGTACTTTACCCCTCGCTACTCCCGCCCTGACTCCGGAGTTTAGGTTCCCAAAACGGGGCGAATGAAACGCTCCGGACAACCAGTGTGCACACACCCTAGAGAGGGTAAAACCGCATAAGGAAAGAGCGCGTCTATACTGGTTAACTTGATGATACTAAGGGGGCATATGCTTGGAATATCACCTCAGTAAGTGAGTTGGATATAAATTAGGGCATTGTCTGTGAATCTGGAGCATTCGCGGGACTGTCTACGTCATTCTGCAACTACAAAAACCGCCTAAGATTTTTACTATGAAATTCTTTGAGATTGTGATTACTGCCGAATAGGTCTTTGTTTCTCCCACTCTGTTCGAGTTTGCGTTTCTTTCACTCTCACTATACCTTGTCACCCGAATACGAGATCAATCGGCAGAGCGATTCGGCGCGCTTTCAACAATAAGACTTATTGTCTTATACGAGGAAAATGGGAGCGATTCGAACGGTAACAAAGATTTGATGAATTTCTTAAGCAAGAATTAAATGGTTTTATATTTATTTAACAGAAAGAAATTGTTTGTATTTTGTTAGTTTTTGTGAGTATACTAATGTCTCGTAATGTAAGGAATATAGGAAAAAAAAAATCAACTACTTCCACCGAGACTCAAACTCATGGCCTTTGGTTCACTACCTAGTCTCAATGCTCATCGTTCAGTAGTTCAATAAAAATCTAATTTCTCAGTCACCCGGACATTACGTAAGTACTTAGATATACCTACTAGATATAATTTTAAATAATAAATAATATCTAAAACAACAAATCCAACAAAATATCAAACATTTTTACATCAAAAATTATGTTCCATTTTAAAAATATAGTTACCTACCAGATTCATTTGCATATATCTTTTGCTAAATGTGGAAGTAGTCTGCAGTAATTCAATATTTTCAACAATTCAAATTTGAAACCATCAACTAGCGCACACCAGTAAACAATAAGCAGTAAGTATCCAATACATATCCATTTGTAACACAACTCCAATTCCCGAAGAAAAAAATATAATTATTACCGAGCAAATGATTGCAGAATCGCTCTTTGAGTAAGGACAGAGGGAGCGTGGCACGCATCTGGCTAGTTTGATACCAGCGCCCGTGACGTCACGACCGCTCGTGCGAACACCGCTTTATCGTAATCACTCATTCCTATCACTCTTTCACTGAACCTCATTGTATCGAGTACACTGTGTGCCCTTGAAAGCGTACTGGTACACATTTTAGACAAATACGAGCCACAGGTGGTGGAAATACTAGCGAAGTTGGCTTTTAAGGGAAAGGAAGAGGGTGTAAGGTTGTGTGAAGTTTGGGTTTCGTTTAGCGCGTGGCACCTGTTGATTCCGGATTCCACTGGGACCATGTTTTGGCGATGGATAATGTAAGTACATGCTGTAAATTGTATTGATGTTTTGACGTTTGTCTAAGGGAATGCGAATGGTGAATCTGAGTTTCAGAAGTGTGATTCTCATTAAATTAAAAACAGATAATATTTTTAAAGTGAGTATGTATAATGCTATGTAGGTACTGTATCGATATTATGGTGTAAAACTTGCAAGTAAAAGCTTAAACTTCTATTAGACGTATCGTGCTCAGTATAAAACTGAAATGCTGTAAAAAGAATCATAGTTAAGTAAATCACAGAAAAATGAAAATACAGTTTTTAATCAGCCAGCATGATAACCTATCGATACACAACAATAATAACGTTAAGTGAGTTTCATTATGTGTTTTAATTCTAATTTTCGAACAGGATATTATGTTTTTTATCGCTTCCAATCATTTCGATACCGTTCAATTGCCAAGATATGGATGAGATTATTGTACTATTATGTATTATGTCTGTATGTGATATTTCCGAAAATGTACGTGATGCTTTAAGCATCTAACAAAATGTTCTTATCTGCTCTCTTTTCGTTTTTCGTTTGACTAATAAGTGGGCGATCCAACTTACTTTTTTGGGTCCAGCCTTTGCCGAGACCCGGTAAAAAAAAAATTACATAAATATATTTATTAAGATACATAATGCAATAACTGAATAATAAAAGATATAAGGAACCAATAACATTTGAAATGTGTTGAAATGTGTCGTCACTGATTGCTACGGTAATGCTACGACTCGGCGTAGCATTCACTCAAATTCTACGATTTCATAAACGGGTTGTTCAGATTCAAATAATATAAAAGAAAATCGACTGAAAGTTACAACGTGTAGTACCTAGGTGTTTGTAAAGAAGTTGAGTAACATTTCAACTCGTTTACTTTCTTTAGTGTTATATATCCACTGGTTACAAACATATAGTTATATCTATAGGTATACTTTGAAATAATATTTGGAGATATATTTATTTGAAATTGAGATTTGAATTCCAAACCATAGCTCTCACAATTAACTATTTATTACACAGACCTTGGTGCTTAGCCAAGTTGCCAATAGCTAGCGCTTAATCGTCAATCGTAACGCCGCGGCCACGACATCGGTCTAAGGCGACAGGCTTAGCGGAAAACGTATGGTGCTCCCTCTCGTACCTATATCGGCATCCCGCTCCCACTCATGGATTCGCTCGCCGCTGTTAGCCTTAGACCAATGTCGTGGCCGGGGCTTAAGCGAAAGGCAGCTAACTGTCTTTGTCGCACTAATATGAAAGAGTGACAGAGAGGGAAAACTACGATACACTACTAAGCTTTAGCGATTGGCAACTTGGCTAAACATCCTTAACCGGTACAATGGGAATTCATTTCAATATCATGTTCTTAAAACTTTAAATTAGATACATACTAGTTTGTATAGTTAATGACATGGTTAGCAGCTTTCAAACCGCGATTGTAGCGAATGTAGCTACATTTTGAGTCATCGCGGTGACTGGAAAAGTTATTTCCTTCTACAGTCGCTATTCAGACTTATACCTCCGTATAGTCATTAGTCATGATACTAAATTAGATCCAGGCCATATTTTTGAGAACCGTCGCCGTTTTGATATATCTGATAGCGACTGTACCCGTTATTTGCGAAAAATGCTCATCAAATGATCTACAATCTCAGTCAAGACAAAGCATAACCGATAGATTTCATGGGTTGTCGTCAAGTGAGGTAAAAAATAAAAATCGGCAGTAAATATTACTATTTCTCCCCCGGCTGTTACGATATAGTTAGTCATAGTTAAGTTTTATGTCTTCACATGTCATGTCCCTAGTCCCCGGGGTCGGAATTACTGAACAGGTATGCCAATTTCTTTTTATGATTGAACTACTCACTAGGGTAGGGGACCGCCATGCCAGCCATTCTTTCTCGTTAGTTCATGCTTGCGTGGGTGCTTTTTACATTGATTTTTGGTTTATTTACTTATTGAAATTTTCTGATTATAGCTGCCTTAAATGAATAAAATATATTACACGTCATAGTTGCTATTTTGAGTTAGCTATCAAATTGCCCATCGGCAATTCTTCAAGGTTTTGTTTACGATGAATCTTATTAAGCTTATTGTGTTAAGACAAAATCTACAATAAATAGAAAACAAATCTTGGTATATTTACATATACAATTTTATAAAAAATACGATATAATGTTCAGAGCGTATACCTATTAACATGGTGGGCTTGCAAATACACTGTATTACTGTCCCTAGGTAAATATTTTAAGAAAATAAAAAACCTGATGAAGTCTTATAATATGTACCTATAACTAGAAGCTGCGCGGGTTCAATCATACCCAAGCCAATACCAATGATTGTTCTGAAAGTAACGTACGAAATATAATCTTAAAGGTATTTACCAAACCGATTTTCGGTAAAGCCAGACATAGCCTACCTAGTTGGTAGTGAATCTGCCTACGAAGCTGGAGGTTTCGGGTTCGAGTCCTGGCGAGGGCATTATTTGTGTATTTATCACAAATATGAGTTCCTTGGTCATGGTTGTTTATGTATTTAAGTATCTATCTATTATATCTATCGTCGCTTAGTACCCACATCACAAGCCTTAATTGAGCTTACCGTGGGACTAGGTCGATTTGTGTAAGATGTGCCAAGATATTTATCTATTTATTTGTTATAAGGAAATTGAACATTAATTACTAAAAAGTCTAGCTTTCCCTTGGGGCTCTGTAGTAGGCCATCGTCCTATAAGCCGACTTAGTACACTATTATTCATGAAATCAGAAGAAAGAAAGAAAGAAAGAAAGAAAATAGGTACATTTATTTAACGCCACAAATAATACAGTAAATAAAACACACAACATCTAGACGTTAAAAGGGATCCCGACTCAGCATGTTGCCACGGTACTTAACCAAGCACTGGTTTTCAACGGGGACCTAACTTAAACTAAAACAGTAACACTATGTTATTACAAACTAAAACTTATAACTTTAAAGCGTGCCGACAAATGCCCCAGCGAGTCAACAAACCGAAGAAAAAAAGAAAAAGGAAAAAATAAATCTGATACAAATTATTATTTTCCGCCCTTACATTTGTTTTTGTAAAAGGTGTACACGACATTTATTACACGAGGATCCTCAAAAAGACGCGGAAAAGGCCAAGATACGCTTTTGATGATGATGGATATTCAAATGAAATGTAAACGCTTTTTCATTCAGCATAATTTTTAACCAGTCCATCCAATCAATGTACAATGTTTAGGATTCCGTAATTAATTAAAGACCGTGACCCAATACCGGCTAGAGCGAGAGGTCGCTAAGCTGTCCTTGTTATTCTTGCTGGATGCGCGAGCGCGGGCGGTTCGTGTCTAAAGGTCCAGTTTATTCCGACCTCAAGAGTAACTAGTACTAGAATCTAATTTTTTCAAGTCTCATAATGGCGTAGAAACTTTAGGTTCATCCCCATGCGCCCGCAAATTGTTTGCTGAGAGCGCGAAATGTCTGGTTGACGTAACTAAAGACCGAAGAGCTGGCGACTTCCTCGCACAACGCATCAGTATTGCGATACAGCGAGGAAATGCCAAATATACAATGCCACAAGGGCAAATCTTAGATATAGGTTAGATTAAGTAGATTAGTTAATAGTTAGATTTAATATATGTACATGAATTGTAGTTTAGTCTCATTTCTCGTTTAATTGTGCAGTATTTTATTCAAAGTAAACTTTGAGAAATGTTTACTCTCTCGTCCATAATGCGGTGCCGTAAAGCACTATTCAGTAATTCATCAAATTGGTACCTACAAGTTAAAATGATCAGTTACAAGGAACTTAAAAACACGAAATTGAAAGATATGCATTGAATTCGTCGTCATCGTGTCCTTTCACACCAATGACAATAAATAAAATTTTCAAATATGCTTTTGTCTATTATGCACTTTAAAATGAACAATTCAATGTTTCGCTTGTCTGCCATAACTAGAACAATGTATTTTATTATATTTTATCGTATTATTATCGTATTACCGTGACAGCGAAAATTCCCTAGCACAGATGTATTAATGAGCGAGCAGCGTTATGACTTCATTTTTTATATTCGTTAGCGACGATTAGGAGGTCATAATAATTATGTACCTATATACAACTTTTCGCCTTGTATCGATTTTATTCTGGTCTATACCTACCCAACCCCCGCTCACACTCTTCCCGCATTCACAATATGACCAAGAGTCAGCGGTACGAATATTGAAATTGTGTACTCCCTCTATCTGATTTGAAAAAATTGCCCCCGGGACGTTTTCCAATTGACTGCCGCGTCTCTGTAGTTGCTCGGCCTAGCTTTGATTAATTTGTCCGATTCGGGAAATCGGTTTTGGGATGGCAAAAGAAGGAATGAATAAAGCGAACATTCAGGTGCTAAATTTTGCTTTACTTTGTAGCTCATTCGAGTGGATATCTGTGGCCTAATTTCATCATAAATTCATAATTACAAGTGTGTCAATTGTAAAATATCACTGCTACTGACGTCACAGGCCTCCGTAGGCTATGGCTTCCGTTTACTATCAGACGGTCCATGTGTTTGTTTGCTACTAACATAAAATTATTACTAATAACATTATTACATCTTTAATAAACTAGTTATTATTTTTCGACACCCGTGACAATACAAGGTTTAGTACAATTTTCATTAATTTCGCTACAATTGTCGTGTTTTTGTGACAATTGTAATTTTGCTTCGAAAAAAAGTAGTTATTTACTCCTGATTTATTAAAGTTCCCGCACTACATTCTATATCTGCCTGCCTGTGACCACGGGTGTAACGTCATGCCCGAAACGTCAGGATATAATTAAACGTATGTTTACGCGATTAAGACCCGTCTTTAAAATATGAGTGATAATCGTGAAATCAATATACCACATTCTATGCTGGTTGCAAACAAACGCACCGCCCTTCCGATGGTATGCGGTAATTGTAGCCTATAGACACTCCCGATTGATGAATCAGTAAATTTACAATTGTAGCACTTGTCAATGTGGTGAAATTGGGGCCAGATGGTGATAAAAATATATGTCGGAATGGTATATCGAAAATTTGAAAATGATGGAATAAGAGAGTCACGTGGGGTAAACAAACCCACTGGGTAAGGTATGGGACTGCGTACGTTTACCTTACCAATGCGCTGTGCACGTCGTAGTACTAATGTATTCCTCCAAACACTCATGAAAAAGTTTTAGAACTATTCAGTTGTGGAGTGAAATACCTACCTTATAATTAATTACAATAATTATTCTAAAAGTTTATTTTATAACCGTATTAAAACCATGAATTAAAAGAACTGCGTATGTTGCGTTTTAACGCTGGATTAAAAGCAGATCCAACTATTTCCTGCAAATTGATTTGCAAATAGTTTTTTTTTACGAAAAAGGCAAATTTGCTATGAACTATTAATGTTCAAATGAAATAGTTGGTTCCGTTTTTAAAGCGGCGGCAGAATGTAAACCAGATTATGAATGAGATTATCATTGTACAGTCTTTAAGACTATTATATAATTTGCAGCTATCTCACACCACGGTCAGCATGTTCCCCAAAGCACCAGGGAGTTTAAGAGCCAACCCTTCGCTCTAATTCACTTTATCCTCGCAAAGCATCCGTCTACACTTAAGCCGGGATATTTGCGTAATTGATATTTACAACTAACCTGCATTCGGAGCTCTTTCCGGGATTAAACGGGGATTTGTTCCCCCTTTTCGAATTCGTCGATTTATTTACTGCGTGCAATAACGTTTACAGGTCTGGAGATGTTGGGCTTAAGTTGTAGAGCGGCTTGGATTTGTTTGAAGGAGAAAAATGTGAAATACGCCGAAAATAGGGTAATTTTCTAAGCTCAGTTGGGACGCAACATCGTTATTACACCCTAGGGCTGTCAAGTATTTTCATACAACATTACGTCGCACTAGCGCGGCGCGCACCGCGCCGAGATTTCATCCCTGATTTTGAGAAATGATTTAGACCATTTTAGAGTAGTTTTGTGAAAATATATTGTTTTATTTAGTTTTTTTGCCTCACAGGTGTGATGAAAAACATTGTGTGTGCCATGGGCGGTACAAAAATTATGACCTCGTGTGAAGTAAAGCCCGCGCCTTCGGCTTGGGCTTTACTTTCACACTTGTTCACAAATTCTTATTTGCCGCCCTTAATACACAATGTACTATAGCAGCCATCCCTTTTGACTAGAGCTACCTTTTTGATTGAGCGAGTCAGATGCTATTATTACCTATAACTGTACAGCTATTCAACCATGCCCTTGCCAATAAATAAATAAAGCAAACCGTAATTGATTGGGAAATAAAAATCAAGAAACAAAATCCCGCGCGTGAGGTCTGCGCCCCACGACAGATTAGAGCAGAGAGTAAGAACCTACGAAACAAATATCATCGCAAATACGTGTATTTGCCTTCCATTTTTATTATATTCACCCGCTTCGCTCCCTAGGAACACAATATTTGAAATAGAATCGGCCAAAAGCACGTTCGTGGAATCCTACGCTATTTTCAGTATTTGCTATAAAAGTACAATGAATAGTTTTGAAACTGATACTACATATTCAAATATTGTATTTCCTTTAAAAGACTTTATTTCATACCTCTATAAGTACATGTTTTCCCACAGCCATTAGGTACGAGTATTATAAAGTATGAACAATAAATATTAATAGACGAAACATTTTCTATTCGGTACCTAGATGAATAAGACAACAAGAAAAAATTTCGTGTTTTGGTGCGCTATATCGCTTCCATATTTATTTGAGAAATAAAAATGTATTAAATATTCATTTTAATATTTCGACAATATAAGATTAATTACATATTTTATTCACATTCAATTATGTTTACATCGTCCATAGACTAATTCTAGGTTCCCATATTTACGAAAAAAGAACAACATATTTACTATATAACCAAGACACTGTGGTCCCGTAGTAGGTCATAGAGGTCCAATGACGATGATTGAATAATATCATTATCTTTATCCTAATTACTTACCTATTAGTCATATTAAGTCATGGTATAAAAATAATTGCAATTAGTTATATAGAACATTTATGTTTGGTCATCTGAAGTGAACACAACGGATAAGTCCTTGTTACTAGTGTTATCAAGAAGCTCATTAGCGTAATACGCGACACGAGATTTTTCAAAAAAAATATATTGTTACGCGTTTGCTTTGCAATGGATATTCAAGTAGAAGGTATGCATTATATGTTTTGTGGTTTTTTTTAAATTATGAATACATAATATATTTACTAATGAGGTGCTACGCCAAGGCAGTTAAGTCGCAATACTTTTTAGTGTTTTCTGATTTTTATCGAAACTTTTAACTGCAATGCCGGCCGATGCCAGTAATAAATGATATATGATAATGTTTATTAAAAACTCAATTTTACGAATAAATTAAGAAATTTTGCGTTGACTTGCGATTGTGGGCTATAGAAGAGGTCTACGCCTTGCGTTCAGAGGCGTAGAACATGCTACGAAAAAACTATATTTTATTTAACTGTTTATTTATTTATTTTAGGTACAAATTTTAAGTGTTTTTTATAAGAATTCTTATTTTTGAGACTTGAGTCTGTTAAGAAGACCGATTGCGACATTGAAGGAATTCGTCAAGTGTTCCAAACACTATCACAGTTACTGCCAGATGTTGAAAATGTCAATACCGATAACTTACATGAGAAGATTTCGCACTAATGCAAGAGAATATATTATTATTCGTTATTTAATAATAGACAGCAACTGGAAAAAGACCCAGCGATCAAAATCTCGTAGGTATGTTAAAAAAATACAGTGATTGCCTGAACAGCATTGAAGTTTGTAATCTATCGAATCAAAATGTAGATAGTACCGTGCACCTAGCAGAGTGCCTGCCGGGTAGTGATTGTTCTTCAACGAGTGGTCATAATTTTAGAAAGGATTTCATGGACTGCAGTAAAAGGTCCAAACGGCGCAGATTAGCGGAGCTAGCTAAGGTAGATCGTTCTACGATAAACTCTTTGCTTTGTGAATCCAGTCAATCTCACACCAATTCTGTGAATGAAGTGTTATCTTTTATAAATGAGGCAAAGTTGAGTAATCATCAGTATAATTTGATGAAAGAATTGATTTATAAGAAGACTCCGAATGCGTTACCATCCTAACAAAAAAAGTTGGAGGCTAAGAAGCTGTGTTTTTCATCAGTGAGTTATGTTACGGAATCATCTGCCGAAATAGAATCACAATATTTTTGGACCATACAACATGCAGAATACTAGAATCACGAAAAGATGTTGTAAAAAATATTGATCTCACTAACGAGTTTGTTTACATAGGGAAATGGGGGTTTGATGGGAGTACCGGGCATAGCGAATATAAGCAATCATGTATGCAGTAAATTTGTTATAACTAGTTATGAATTTTTTACAAGTCATAAGGAGATATGTTCATTAAGAGACCCGTAGATTATATATTTTAATCGTGTACACTAATTAATTACAGGTAGAACTATTTAAAATGTAATAAAATAATCATTCAGGACAGTAATTCGTTTAAATTAGATGTAATTAGTTTAAATATATAATTGTAATTATTACTTTATTTTTATTTTCTTACGGATATAATTTAAGTGATCTAATTACTGTTACTGATACAAACTATAGTTCTATAAACCTAATAAAATATCGTTATAGTACTATAGTTTGTTTATTTAACCGTAATTTACTATAATATTTCATAATTACATGCTTTGGCATGCATTAATGCAGCTGTTAACTGCGCGAAATGCCTATGACCGCCCTTCTTAGGGCGCGGGACCACAGTGCAAGAGGGCTTAACATGCGCTCATACATATTAACAAGCTCTAAGAACATTACGCTCCTTCGTTAGCCGGATAAAAAGACAGTTTAACAGAAAAATCGATGTGATTGCCTGTTTTTAGGGCAATTCTTCCCCATTGATTCACTGATATCCACGTCGGCCATAAAATAAATCTGGCCATAAATAAAGAGCGTTAACAAGCGTCTCGGGTTTCGAGACTCCAAGTGATATTTCTTTGGCTCCGCCATTTTTGTCATAACTCCATTATGCTCGCGAGTGTCGAAACGCGAGACCGTTCTTCTGATTTATTTATGGGGGTTTCTCTTTCTTTATTCATTTATACGGCGTTCTTGTGGGGTTTTGCATACTTATATGTATGTGAAGGTCAAACGTTTTATGATTAAATACGTTTGATTTTGATCTGATTTTCAATTGAAACATTTTTTTTCTCTTTCTTTATTCATTTATATGGCGTTCTTGTGGGGTTTTGCATACTTATGTGTATGTAAAGGTCAAACGTTGTATGATTAAATACGTTTGATTTTGATCTGATTTTCAAATGAAAAATCTATGGAACCGAGACTTTATTAGCATATTGATTTATATACGAGTATGAGGGTTACTTTAGGATATCTCTTCGAATTGTAATAGTCTAACTATTATAGTGGGTACTTCCTTGCCTACAGACCTAGGAGTCCTGAGTTCGTATTCTTTTAGGTGTTTATTGCCTAGTGCAGTAAAATACATAAATAAAGACAACATGTGATAGTATGACAAATAAAATGCCCTTACTGTACCTACCTACAAGCTATTATTGAGTTTACCATGGAGCTCAATCAATTTGTGTGCCCCGTGCTTATAATTAGAAATATTGGACTCTGTTAGATAAATGTGGTAATAATGTTCTATTTTTTATTTATGTAGGTAACCTAAACATGAGATTTAATTTGAATTTAAGGAGAATGTGAGCCCTGCGTTTATTTTATTACATGTTTTATTCACGCACTGTTTGGACATCGGCGCGCTTCCGCCGCTGTATAGGTATATATACAGGGTGTTTTTCTTCATATGCTATAACTTTAAGGGCAGCTTATTTAGGTCAAATATAATTAGTTTCTCTAAGAAACTAGTGATTTAACTCTTACTGTTAGTGAGTTATTAAAAAAACAAGCTTAAGACTGAACAAGTGTATTGCAACCTTTATAACAATCTAATGTTACTTATTTTGACATGTGCCGTCAGTCACCTGAGATTAACTTTTATTTTATTCTTAAGGTTCTCTCACACTTACCATTTCATTTATTATGTATGAAAACAAGAAAAAATATTTTTTATCGAATTTTCCAAAAGCCAATATACCAGACAACTTCTCCCTAACGTAACCTGTCTAATTTAACGCAAATCGAAACGAACACCCTGTATATATATTTCTAGCCAATTGACTGACATTTACGTGAAACTTATCTTTGGTCCATGGCAAATCTTAGGATTTATGGTTTATTGCATAATAGTACATTACGACACAAGTGCGAAAAACATGAAATTCGAAACGAGTGGCGATGTTTTAAATCGATACGAGTTACGAGTTCGTTTTTGCACGTGTCTCGTATGACGTTTTTTAGTACAGATGGGCCTCCGAAGTTTTGGACCTGACGTAAAATGACCCACTTCTCGCACTAGAGCCTAAAAAAGGCACCATCTGTACTAAAAAAATATTAAATAGGTACTAACTATCTACAGGGTGTTCGTGAGTAATTGCTTTAACTTTAACATCATGTTTGGTTCGTTAAAACAAACTATGTGACTATATCACATTTTGTTAAACTGAAAAAAAAAATGTTTACTATTTCATACAAAATAAATATAATTATGTTAAGTTGAAGACCATTGTAAAAGGTACTTTTGAGTTAGGCAGCAGTTAGTGTCAATTGATGACAGTGTTGAAATTCTGTAAATGACAGCACATTAACAATTTAGCTCCGTGGTAGCTACTTTGCTTATAAAACAGAGGGTCCCGGGTTCAAACCCTGCTACAACTATTATTTTTTTATTTTTGTTTCTCATCGATTTTTATGTGGCGTAGTGAAAGATAGTTTATTCGTATTTATTTTTATTATACAAAATAATGTTTGCGAACTGTCTAGATTTTAAAATAATATTTTATTTTTTTATCTTATCTTTGAGTTTTCGACATAAGTATCTAGTACCAGTGTCGTGGCGTTAAGAATTATTAGGGACTAATTCTTAATCACCCGGAAGTGGACAAGCTGGTGGGAACCAAGTGGTTTTAGACGCCACGTCACTGATAGTCGTAAGGTATATTTAACCATAAATGAAATTAGGTACAGTTTTAGTATATTAATAATAATTACATTTATTTACAAACAAAAAAACACAATCCTGTATAATAATCCTACAAATAAAATAAAGTTATCCCCTTTTTCGTATTACCTACAAAAATATTTTTACAAAGTCAAAACTACCTACAGGGCATTTTCGAAGTGACCGCCTTCCTTCTCCAAACATATGTTCCATCGTGCCCGTATTTCGCGGTTTAGATTGACATTAGTTGCACGCATTGCGTCAGCTTCTTCCCGAATTCGTTGCAACAAATGTTCTCTTGTCGCCACTGGTTTTGAGTACACTTTTTCTTTTAAGGTACCCCAGCCATAAAAGTCTAGGGGGGTTAGGTCGGGAGACCTGGCGGGCCACGCAAGAGTTGGACTGCCGCGACCAATCCAACGCCCATCAAAGTGCTCATTTAAATACCGCCGAACACGAGCAGTGAAATGTGCGGGTGCTCCGTCATGCTGGATCCAATGCGTCCGCAGTGTTTCCAGTGGAACATCTTCAAACCATTCCAAATTGTGTAAATTCTGTAGAAATTCCAAGTAATTGTCACCATTTAGTCGATTTGGAATCTCCACTGGTCCAATGAGGTGATTGTTTAATACTCCTGCCCACATGTTTACGGAGAACTCATATTGGAACGAAGACTCCCTCGCCATCTTTGGGTTTTGCTCAGCCCAATGGTGGTAATTTTTTGAATTTATTATTCCTGCCCTTGTAAATTGAGCCTCGTCCATCCACAGAATTTTAGAGATAAGTTGTGGGTTTTGTATTAATAATTCATTTGATCTTTGGCAGTAAACAATTCGTGAGACATTGTCCCGTGGCAGAAGCCCTTGCACTTTGCGGTAATGGTAAGGATGCAGACCGTATCGCTTCCATAAACGCCAGACTTTGTCGTGTCCTATGTTAAAAATACGACCTATTCGTCTTGTGGACAATGTCGGGTCTTCAATGATTAAATTCATTATATCGATTTCGTCCTGCACGTCTAAAACGATGCCACGTTCCCTTGGCGTTGAACGTAGACCTATCTCAATGAACCGTCTATGTACCTGCAACAGTAATAAACGTGGGTTAGGTATAAAGAGACATATAAATTTGAAGTAGCTAGGTATAAATAAGGTATACGAAAACAGCTAATTACTTACATTCGTAAAAGTATAAGGCCGCGGTGTACGTCGATTGGGATATCGAACTTGGTACACTCTCTTGCTGCTTCTGCGGCATTTCCATTACACAAACCGTAAACAAAATGTATGTCGGCCTCTTTTTGGGCCGTATAATTTACACGTGGCATCAATGGAAGCACAGATATTATTTTACAAATAATTATTTCTTTGAAAATAAACAACAATAATAAAATGACAATTTGATGTGACATATACAAGTCAAATTAAAACGAATCTTAAACGAACTCCTTTATTTAAAAGTGAATGTAGTACATGACGAGAACTGAAAACTCTTTACTTACAAAATAGAAGAAAATAGTATTTGGTTATGTTGTATTAAGAAGACTTTACAATGGTTTAATGTAATTAAGTGAGAAAATTAAGATTTTGAATAATTTAAGAACGGTGTGAGTTAGGATATTAGTTTCTTGGTACAATTAACTTTATTTGATGTAAAGAATCTACCCTTGAAATTAAAGCAATTACTCACGAACACCCTGTATAAGGTGGAAGTACTAGTGCGGAACATGTCAGCAGAGAATATTTATTTCAATCACGATATTTTGCTCATATATAAATCTACATAAAGTATTGTGATATGTTTTGGGAGAGGAGTTTGTTAGTTTTGTTAATTAAATAGTATTTATTTTATAGGGTGACAATATCGAAATTTCCTAAAATTGCAAATTTTCTTAGTCAACTCCATTGTATGAGTAAGCGTCAGGTGTTTTTGCTGGCAGTCCCAATAGATGGCACTTAAGTACAAGTTTCAATGTCACATATTGGGTCTTTGTAAATATTAACACTCAGTCCTAATAAAAGTCAGCCTGTCTTCAATTTATGCAAGTAATTTAGATATAAGCTAATTATTTCAAAGTTGGGATATGAAGCATAAAGGTACATACATTAATCATCGTTTAAATGGCCTAATAATTGATTTCATCTTATCGATGGCAACTTAAGCTATAATGACGAGTATTGGCACAGCGTTGGGTACTAGTACTTCCACCTTACTGTCTATTTGACACCCAACAGTCACGAATCAAAATTTTGTTTTTCAAAAGTTTCTTTAAGGTCCTTAGTTTTTTAAATTTGATTTCACAGCTAACATGAGACTCAAACAAATGAAAATAAATATACATTCACAATCAAAATATGTATTTTTCCATTTCCTCATGGGCACATTGTACAGTTACCTATAATATATTATAGATACATAACATATTTGAGATATTTTTCTAACAGGAACAAAACATTGACATAATCAAACATCGACACCTTATGGTTATCGATGAGTAAGCCCTATTCAAATTCAAATCATTTATTTCATAACTTTAGATTCTATTTAAATGTTAGTATCAGTAGAAGTTACAAAACTTATCGCTATTATTAGATGGTGAATTAAAGTAACCTACCTTACTAACAAAGATACTAACTATTTAAAATGAGGTGGGTCAAAATTCTTTTCGTTATCTTATTTTGTGTCCCTAAAAAATGTGACGCACTGGTGAATATGTCGTCCATTAAATACAAAAGCGACACAACTCAAAAACCGTGAAAAATGATTTTATTGCAAAAACGACATTATCAGCACTAATATTTTACGTGACACTAAGACACCTGTCGATTTGTCGTTAGTAAGTATCAAAATTATGCAGGTGCCCTTTTTGCACTATCGCTCTTTCGAAACTTATTTCAGTGCTAAACTGCCATTTTGTCAGTTGCGACTCGACTGTCGACCAAAACACACGACATTTTTGTGAAAAAGTGCCATGAAACGAAAAAATAAGTGATTACGTTATAAAATATGTAAGCAAAGGTGCCATATTTATAGATGTGGCCGTTTTGAATAAAATAAATACGTAAATATTATGTTTCTTTATATAAAAAGGAGTCGCAAAACGGAATGTGGCAGCTTTAATTTTAAAATATCCTCTTAAATTTGATTTTTCATTCATCAAAACTGCCGTATTAGGATTTGCAACCTTTTTGAATTAAAAATATATTCGAATGCATCAATCACAGGAGCCATATTTATACATGATGCTGTTTTGAATAAAGTAAATATGTATGGTTTAGATTTCTTTATAAACAAAGGAGCCGCAATACGGAATGTTGAATTTCAAAAAACATTGTTGCATTTACAATTTACAACCGTTTTTAATTCAGTTTAATATTAAAATCCATAAATGTACCAGATTGAATAATTGAGTATCTTTTGCATGAAATCTTAAAAAATACAATACATCTTATAAAAATAGTAATTGTAAAACGTGGTACTTTGTATTGTGTTCGTTTTACTTAAAAGTATATTAGAGATTGTGTGGAAGATGACTGTGAATTTTGTGTACCTATAATTGCGACTACGAAGAAACAATAATGACATAAACTTCGGATTATTAAGTATTTGTCGTATTTTCCTATTATATTATTTGTATACAATACAAGTAAAACAAACAAAGATCTAACCCCGGTGTATGTTTTAACGAATCTAAAAACTTATATTAGTAATATTTATTTTTTCACTTTTGGGACTGCCAACATAGGGATGATGACTGTATTTAAAATAAATTATTAGACATTATGCACGGCATCATACACGAATAAATTATTACTAAGATATAGACTATATTATACAGAACGTACGATATAGACTATATTATATAGTCATTATTATACAGAACTTTTATTTAATATAAGTGTAGTATACAAACGTGACGTTACTTTTGTGTATTTCATGTAAATCTTTCAAAAATCTAAAAAAGATGTTGACTTGACTTGACAGTCATCATGCCTATTGCTTCATTACATAAGTAGTACCCAAGTACTTTAGCGCTAAACTGTCATGTCGTCTAGAAAAAAAATTATCATATTATTACTAATCATAAGTAGATTTTTAGGAAAGACTTATTATCTCTGCAATTAATTATTGAAAGATATACTTTAGTATCGGTAAAAATTAAGTTCTTGCATCAATTCTAATGAAAAAACTAGTAAACCGTCAAAACATATCAATTTGGATCATTTAGTATGGGATCATAGTTACCACCATACAAATACAATACACATAGAAAAAACAAATAACTAAAGATGTACTTAACCGATTTTTATTATTTACATGCTTTTCGGTGGGCTATTTCCAGTTTATATTTAGTAAAAATAAGTGGTATCAAAGTATTAATTCCATTCTCAACAATGTAACTTTGATCGCGTTGTATTTATTTTATATTGATTAACTAAAAATACCACATTTTTTTATATAGCAGGTTGATTCTTGAAGAAAACCGATAATTATATCTGAATTTTAAACTAGTACGTCCGTTAAAGTCATCAAAATATGTAACGAAAGTTAAAATTAATCAAAGTAACCCCGGTTTACGGTACCTATAAACATGTTTTGACAATATGTAAGTAAAGAAACAGTTAGAAAAAGTTTTGCCTGGTTCAGTTTTGTTAAAAAAACAGTATTTCTATGTTTAAGACATGATTTTATGTATGATTTAAATGAAATAACTGCTTATTTTTTTGTATTTGTGGCCTTTCATGGAAAAAAAAAATTCAGAGTTAATGTTATTTTTTTATGCAAAACGGACGTATACGCTCATAAAAGCTTGCACAGCACATATTACTTTCGAACAACCAAACACATCAAAAGAGGGTTAAAATACCTACAAATTGATATATAACACATATAATATTAATGCTGTAAAAAAAAATTGTGAACAAAAAACGAATACAAAATCTTTAAACAGCTCCCCTGTAAAAAGTATTTTTTTGACATGTGTCGCTTTTGTATTTAATGGACGATGTATGAGATGATGTTTTGTTTTCAATTTCTGATGTATGGATAAAAATCTAGAGTGTAAAAGAAATTCAAGTGCATCGATTTTTTTTTCATAGGTCATCGATTCGAGTTTCGAACCATTAAGAGGACCCTTGTTGTGTCGTATTACACGTGCATGAGAAACGGTCACCAAGCCTCATATACTACCGATAGCTAATCGCAGCCAACTAGTTAGCGAACTCCATAACTTGCAGAGGAAGTAATGAGCCGGATGTCGACTTGGCTCTTGTTGGAGAGGCCGAATCGGTTTTAATTTCATTACGCGCATCATGTTATTAGTAAAGTAAGATGGGGTTATTTGAGATCCACGGGCCTATTTGGTACTAAGGACAAAACAGCATTTAAGATTTATTTTTCGTACAGGTGGTCCTTTTTTAGGCTCTAGTGCGAGAAGTGGGTCATTTTACGTCAGGTCCAAACATTTTACGGATCTGTACTAAAAAACGTCGTACGGGACACGTGCGAAAAACATGAAATTCGAAACGAGTGGCGATCTTTTTAAATCGACACGAGTTACGAATTTCGTTTTTGCACGTGTCTCTTACGACGTTTTTTAATACAGATCCGAAGTTTTGGACTATTTTAGCATTGGATTATTATAAAAAAACGTGGTTCCAAGTATAAAGATGCATTTAGACCGAACGAGCATTTGCTCATTCTAACTCCCACTCAACGAAATTCGTTCGTTAGGTACACATAACGTCGAAATTCGTTGATTTCGTAGAGTGCGGGATAGAATGAGCCAATGCTCGTTTGGTCTAAATGCACCTTCAGATATTTGTTCCAAATCGTGCGATAGGAACATTTATTTGGGTCTCACACCTTTGATTCCCATGTTACTAAATAGCCCCTTGGGTCTCAAATAGCCCCATTTTATGGTATTGTCGGAATTACGTATATTATCGGAATATGTACGAAGCTACACCATATGAAATCATAACTCAACCCTTATATCAATCAAAAGCCTATATAACTGTACATCCAAAAGTTGAACTGATTATCTGTGTCTCCCCTATTGTTCCGCTAATGCACCGACCGGGAGCCCTGTCATTACGCGACGAGTAATTACTGTTTTGTCATACCCGTTAATGGATATAGTTATTAGGGCATTTAACTTTGCCGCCATAATCGCTGGCTTTAATATACTTGCTTGATCGATCAGTGCGTGAGTTTGGCTGAAAAGCCTAAACGCACCTAAATATTATGGTGCATAATGATTTAATGATGCACTAATCGTAGCATATTGTTGTAGAAAAATGGCGTATAGGATACATCATGTGTCATTTAGTATGAAAACTGCTCATGTGTCATTTAGTATGAAAACAGCTCACCCCCGCCGAGAATTGCTAATAGCATCTAACTTTGCAGTATTTTCTCTAATGTGAATTAGTTCT